>JAKJXP020000067.1:0-59615 GCA_022225965.2 Diatrype stigma
TGTATTTACAAAGTAAGCAAGCCACAATTGATTGGGATTTAAAGAGGTTTGTTGGCAGGTTTGCTATTCTTCTCGGCCCTTCTCTCTTTGCTTTCCTTTTTCTCTCGATTATTTACCGCCTTGTTATGTATGTAGACTACGTAGTCGCTCACCCCGTAGATTCAAGTGGATAGCAAATGGTATCAGTGAAAGGAGTCGGAGCCTTCAGGGTAGGGGCCCAAAGGGGAGCCCGACTATAGTCTCAAACAATTGACACCGGCTCGCTCTGGAACCGGGGTCTTGGCAACGAGGTAGGCAAAAGAGGCAAGGTAACATGAAAAGTCGGGAACAGGAAGGGGGGGGGGGGGGGTTGGAGGGTAGGTTAATGCTCTTTAAGCTGCCGTCGCTAATCTGTGATATCTAGTCTATGTATACTTATGTGAGGTTAAGTTGGTCGGATCATCTACGTAGGTGACTTCGGGATCCGGATCGTGACCATGGATTGACTGTTTAAGTGCCCTATGCTGACAGCCATTTCGTATATGTTACCGAGTGCTTGATAATGTCGGTAAATGAGAGCCGGAAACTGATCGTGTTGGTGATAAGATCCGTTCGATTATCTCACGGATCCGAAGATGCCTTACCGTCTGTCTCATCGCCCTTACTTGATGTACGCACGCTATATTTCTACCGAATTCCTGACTACCCGAGTACTTCTTCGCTAATAGAGGAACCTATGAAGCCGCTGATGGTAGATGTTGTAACGTCACTGATAGTATTTGTTAAGCTTTTATGCTTCTTCTACCCCCACGAAGATATGCATATGAATAGAGTTGTCCAGATGAAATACTCATTGAACAAACTCATTGGCCACCGCTGTCAAATGTCAGATCTGGAGTTGCACTGTTGAACTAGACAACCTTGCGACTTTGCAGGGCTGAAGCCAGTCAGGCTGCCAGGGTGCAAGTCAAGACCTAGATAGATCGGACCAAGTCCGAACGAACACATTCTTTCTGTAGGATGCTCTTCTCGAAATTGAATATAATCCCACAAGCCACGAGCGTGTACTCACACCTTGCGTTCTACTTTACGAATACAATTGTGTTTTATCCAATCATCCAGTCAATTGCACGCATCCTTCAAGTGTAGATCTTGATTTGCGTGATATGAGATGCCTCCCCGCGGTAGGAGATGCACGATAATATATATATGATATTATATAATATATATAATATTAATATACAAACACATAGCTGCCCGCATAGTGACCGACAGTTTCAGACGCCGGCTTGCTGCTGGCCCGCCTTACAGTCCCTTACCCAGCTCCTTGCCCAGCTCGCCCGGACTCTAGTGAAACGGCACTTGAGGCATCTGGCCCCTCTATCTTCAACAATCTTGACCAGATCCCGGCTACAGCCCCATACCCATTCGACAGACCCCGGTCCTCTTCGTGGTTTTGGCTGTCAGTCTATGCCCAATTCGTGATGACAAGCAACTCTTGGCAACCCTTAGGTGGCTCTTGGCCCCCATACAACCGTAACAACTCGGACCTGATCGCTCGCGGCTTCACCTCAAGCCTTCATCCCATCTTTCTCTCCACGCTAACTCAATAACAAGATCTGCCGAAAGCAGGCCTAGGCTGACGACATCTCATGCTGATAGGCGCAATTGAGGCTTTTCCCTCAACCTACGTTTCGTTTCAATCTCCATTCTGGAGCACACTAAGCTTCTGTTCCGTTCATCTGCGGAAAATCCTGAAATGGGTTGGGATCACTGAGATCTTCAGGTCCCCTGGCTGTCTCCGTGCGGCTCGGGCTCGGAAGTTGATTATGAGGAAACGTGCATCTGCGACGAATCTGCACTCATCACCCGTACCCGTCCAATACAGGAGGTTACCGAGATGAGATTTTCGCTTAGTAGAGGAAAATGTCAACGTCTGGCCCATGCAACGGCCGGTAGTCTTTCCGTGGCCTGTAATGCCCTACCCTGCTTTTGCGATGTTCTGCCCCGATGTGACTGGCTTTAATGAAGAAGCTGTTTCCCACCTCTCAACCGATGATTGTTCTGTCTGCTCTTCTGTTCTTTCATTCCTTTCACGCCCCAGGTCCCTAACTTCGTGTCCAACTCCGAACCAAAAGCGCTGGTCTGCTTCCTTGGGATCAACGTCAATACTCTCTTTATTATTCTAATTCTGTAATAACCCGATAGGGTCCCCCTTTATATACCAACAGCTAGGCTGGTCTTGCTTTTGTTCGAACCGACAGTCGTTCTCGATAATATCACGATATATCTTCGCCTATCGCGATCTTAGAAAGAGACGATATACACCCCCAACAATATACTCTTAATTACATATAAGAAAAGATGCCTTCCGTCATGAAGATCGCAAGTGCTGTGGCCGGCCTCGCTGCCGTGGCCAGTGCCATGCCGGCCCAGCCCAAGTTCTCACCGAGACAATCCCAGATTTACAGCCTGGCCAAGCGTCAGAACGCCGCCGCCGCTGCACTGGGTCTGCAAGATGTTGACATCCTTCAATTGTAAGCTTTGAACCCGTACTCCCTATCAGCCTAGCGCAGTAGGCCGTAAAGAATATAGGTATGCTAATACTTTGATCATCGCAGTGCTCTGACACTGGAATGGCTCGAGGCGACCTTCTACCAGCAAGGCTTCGCCCAGTTCGGGGACGACCAATTCGCGGCACTGGGGTTGACCGAGCAGCAGCTGGTCGACCTGAAGGGAATCGGAACTAGCGAGTTCACGCACGTTTCGACGCTGCAGAGCGCGATCGCGCAGGCCGGCGTCCAGCCGGTCCAGCCGTGCACGTACAACTTCGGCCTGACCGACGCGGCCGGCATGGTCGCGACGGCCGCCATCCTCGAGAGCGTCGGCGTCTCGGCGTACCTGGGCGCGGCGCCCCTGGTCTCCGACTCGAGCATCCTCAGCACCGCGGGCTCCATCCTGACCATCGAGGCGCGCCACCAGTCCTTCATCCGCGTGGCGTCGGCCGTGGCCGCCTCCCCCTCCCCCTTCGACACGCCCCTGGGGCCCAAGGCGGTCTTCTCCCTCGCCGCCCCCTTCATCGAGTCCTGCCCCGAGGGCTCGAACCTCGTCCTAACGGCCTTCCCGACGCTGAAGCTCACCGAGCCGGCCGACTTCAACGCCGCGGGCGTCAACGCGCTCGCCGCCGGTACCGTGATGAAGTTCGAGAGCGGCGAGGCGACGGCGGGCGCGCAGTTCTGCGGCTTCACCAACTCGGCCGCGCCCGGCGGCACCGCCTTCGTCCCCTTCACCGAGGCCGAGGGCTGCGCGCTGCCCGAGAACCTCGCCGGCGTCGTCTACCTCTCGCTCACGAGCGCCGAGGGCGCCGCCGGCGTCATCACCGACGACATCACGGTCGCCGGGCCCTTGGTCGTGCAGCTGAGCTGAGCTCAGCAAACAAAGAAAAAGCTCATACGAAAAAGCCGAATGGTGAATGTTCTTTTAATCTAATCAACCACTTTATTTTGCTCATGATCATCACGTGCTTATGAGCATGCACCCGCCCTACTCTACCCCCGCCAGAGAGGAAGGAGGGAAGATGGAAGGAGGGGGAAGCGAGGGAGGAACAGAGAGAAAGAGGAAGGTGGCAGACGAGCAAAGTGGAATGAAGGGAAGAGAAAACAAAACAAAAGGAAAAAAACAAGGTATGCGGATTACCGTACCCTACTGCCTTTGACTCTCCCGTCAGTCAGTCAGCCAGCCAAGCCAGCCAAAGCTTAGACAGCAAATAGAAACTATTCTTCCTTTGCTTGCTTCTTCCCCTCCCATCCAACCGCCCGGCACGCAGGCAGTCAAGTCAGTCGCTCGTCCTTCCCTTTGCGCTTCGAGATAGAGTGTCTTATGTATAGATGATGTGTCATATCTTGAGAATTTCCCTCTCACGCCTCATAGGTTGAGGGGGATGGGGGAGACGTTCTCTTGGTCGGTTGGCCCCGACAGTTTTCTTCTTACTATGTTCTTAATTATCATGTTATTACTTTGTTTCTTCGCAACCTATCTACCGGTGCCATTTAGCTAGTCAGTAGTGAAAATAAAAAAATACCCAGCAGCAACAGCAGCATGTCATGTGTGAGTGAAGATATTGGCACGTATCCAAAGTATACAACCCCCATGGAATGAGTGATACAAGGTGGCTCTAACTATTGAAGCTCTATGTATTGTACATATATGTGTGTGTGTGTAATCTACGGACCAAAAACTTCACTGAAAAGGATGGACAGGCCTTCACCCATTCTGGAGCGTGTACCGCATCTGATAATGAGAACGATCACTGAACAAAAAAGGACACCGCAGACTGGACTTTACGTCTCGTCTATGAAGACCCAAGATATTGCCAGGTAAGTGCTAACCAAAGGATATGTTTGATAATAATGTTTGAATTTTGACTTGGACTTCGGCT
This sequence comes from Diatrype stigma, assembly GCA_022225965.2. Classification (NCBI taxonomy): domain Eukaryota; kingdom Fungi; phylum Ascomycota; class Sordariomycetes; order Xylariales; family Diatrypaceae; genus Diatrype; species Diatrype stigma. The sequence goes on from JAKJXP020000067.1 coordinate 4,418, forward strand.
ATTGATATTGATTGTATTGCATGTCAAATCGTGTTACATCTCAACGCTATCTATACGGTGAAACCCTTAATAGAGGACGAGCGCTTCACTGACAACCCCTGACTCCCTTCACATAAATTAATAGTCGTAGAAGCCCTTCCCGCTTTTCTTGCCCAGCCAGCCGGCATCGACCATCTTGGCAAGCAGGATGCTGGGGCGGTATTTGGAGTCGCCCGTCTCGGTATGCAGGACGCGCATGATGGCGAGGCAGGTGTCGAGGCCGATGAAGTCGGCCAGCTGCAGCGGGCCCATGGGCACGTTCGTGCCGTTCTTCATGATGGCGTCGATGGCGTCGCGGTCGCCGACGCCGGTCTCGAGGCAGATGATGGCCTCGTTGATGTACGGCATCAGGATCCGGTTGGCGAGGAACCCGGGCCCGTCCGCCGAGACCGACGGGACCTTGCCCATGGCCTGGCACAGCGCCACGGCCGTCGAGAGCGTCGCCTCGCTCGTCTGCAGGCCGCTGATGATCTCGACGCCCTTCTGCACGGGCACGGGGTTCATGAAGTGGGTGGCGACGACGCGGGAGGCGACGGCGTCCCGGTCGCTGGCGCTGGCGCTGGCGCTCCTACCGGCGGCGGCGGCGATCTTGGTGATGGAGATGGACGACGTGTTGGTGGCCAGCACGGCGTGCGACGCGCACACCTCGGCCAGCCGCGCGAAGATGTCGAACTTGACCTGCGGGATCTCGGGCACGGCCTCGATGACGAAGTCGACGCCCGCCAGCGCGTCGATGGACGTGTAGGGCGTGAGGCGGGCGCGCGCCGCGTCGGCCTGCTCCTGCGTGATGCGCGACTTGGAGACGTCCTTGGCGAGGAGCTTCTCTGTTAAAGGTTACGGGGTTTTCTGAGCAAGTCTTGTTCCTTCGTTTCGTCTCATATATGCCGGCTGAATGGTGGAACGGGGAACGGTCTCGATAGCACGCCCCGCATAGATATATACATGCACAAACTTTCTGTCTCGCAGGGAAACGGGTGATGCTATAAGGGGCAAGAAGAAGATAGATGGACAACTAACCTGCAAAGCCTAGCCCCTTGTCTAGGGAGGCTTGTGAGGAGTCCACCAGCGTAACCGGCACATTCGCCTTTTGTGCGGCAACCAGCGCGATACCCAAGCCCTGAGGGGAAGATATGTTAGTAAAAGAAGCACATTGATGCGTCTAAAGAAGTGATGGCAACGATGTCGATGTTGGCAGTAAATCGGACTGCCAACCACTCACTCACTCACACAGCAGCCTATCACATGCCGGGTCGAAGGGGGCTGTCTTTCAACTCACCATCTGCCCGGCGCCGATTACACCTAGAGTCTTGACCTCCGCTGCACGCCGGATTGACGTGGAGCTGAAGTGCCGTCTTGTCGGGCCTGCTAGCCTCAGAGCTCGCCTTCCAATTATGCTCGCCATATTGAATTCCCAGCAATTCTGGACTTGGAACAAGGGAGAGAAATATCTTGGTGATGTATGGGATGTATGGGATGAGATCATATCTCTTAATTAAGGTAAGGTCAAGCACCTGCAAGTGTTAATACCGAGTCAGGGTAACCTCGGTCTCGGATAAGAGTGGAGCGCATGCTACTTTACGCAGCTTAGCCTAACTAGGTAAGGTGAGCATAAAGCGCTAAAAAGAATCCACATCAAAGCTGCTGAGCTAGTATGTTCAGAGTTAGACCTATCCGACATCCGACATGCGGGGCGCGTGCAGGGGCAACGGGTGCAATTAAGCTGTGGCGCGTCAGGTCGCTGAGACGCGTCGCAACGAACCACTTTAGAGCCTGGAGATATTGACTTGATTGACATTAGATCTGCTATCTGCTATGATTTCATGAAGCCACAGTCAATGAGCGCTAGGCCAAGCTTCCATACAAGTGATTGATTGCTGGAACCCTTGAAAGAGCCCTTGAAAGAGCCCTTGAAAGAGGAATTCCATTTCCTCAACATTCAAGATGGAGCCTCCGGACGAGTCGAAGGATATCGTACATCCCGAAGTTCGGGCTCATATCAACAGTCTCGTCTCTGCTGTAAGTTGAACTCTGCCACCGTTCCTTCTGTTTGTTGCTGACCCCCCGCGCAACCTTCTAGCTTGGTGGCTTCAGCGCCGACGATGACGGACGATACATGCTTGGAGACTCCGCGCTGGAGGTCCTCCGAGACATCAAGAAATGGATACGCTTCTACGACGAGAAGACCAACCGTATGGATGTCGCGCGATGTCTTGCCGAGGCCAACATCATCGACGGCGACTTATTGCACATCCTCGCATCCTGGCCTGAGAACGCCACCGAGAACAAGTTCAAAGCGAGGGCTGCACTGGCATGCATAGAAATCATGGTGCCCTTGACCTGGCCATTGGAGCGCGATCTCGAACAGATGACCATCAATCACCACCGACATCTCCCAGTCTTGCAGCTTGCCCAAGTCAACTACAAACGTTCCATCATAAACTTCGACGCCGCTCAAATACTACACACCGCTGTTCGGGTGGCCTTACCGTCAATGGCATTGTCACGTAGCGAGCGGACATCGCGAGACGAGGGCATTATGAAGCTCGCCCTGCTCTTCCTGAGGAACATTGCCATGATCTCACCCCCACCAGGCGTCAAATACGATGGCGACGAATCCCAAATATCACGATCTGCCTTGATCGACGCCTTCTCGTTTCAAGACATCTTTCTGACGATCCTCACTATAGCATCTAATATGGGCGAGGACTTCAACCAGGAGGGTGTCATCATTATGGAGATCATCTTCCATCTAGTCAAGCGCGTCGATATCTCGAAGCTCTTCATGGATGAGAAGCAACTTAGTAAAGCGAGATCGAACGAACTTACGTCTATGATGAGCAAGGAAGCCGCCATGCATCGACCTTACAACCGGAAGGCTCCATCGCGACATAATCGATGGGGAACCATGATCTGGGTGGATCGGGGCGACGGGAAGGTGTCAACGGTGACTGGACAAGACGCACTGCTGGACGCGGCAACACGACAGCACAAGATGGACAGCAGCAAGGTGTATCGACCGCCGAGACGACCGAGAAAAGAGGAGATGGAACCCAAGGATCTCGGACCTCCAGTATCTCTAAATGCCAGAGCACGACAGCAACTAAAAGGCTTTGTTGAGGAATTCCTGGACTCTGGCTTCAACCCCCTGTTTCAGCACATCCGGAAAAGGCTTGATGATCAGAAAGAATACATTTTTGAGTATCATTCTCGTCAGTTCTTTTACCTAGTCGCCTGGTTTCTCGAAGCAGAGCGAACTCGGAAAAAGGCTGTCAAGAATAGCCAACCTGCTCGAAACAGCGATGGCGATGTTACAAGTTTCAACCTTGTTGCGGGTGTACTCAACCAGCAGATGTTCATCACTTTGAACCGAGCCATGGCTGATTCCCTGGAGAATAAACGGTGGCAGGATCTCTGTGCTGCCATGAGATGTTTCACACAGACACTTCTGACTGTGCAGGAAATGTTCGAGTCCCCGAACGAAGAAGACCAGGAGATCGCAGAGAACACACTTAGCCGTATATTCTACGAAGACGAGACGCATGACCGCGTTGCCAACATCGCTCGTAATTACAAGGACCAAGGTTTCGAGTATCTTGATGCTTGTACCGAGCTGATGCATACTTATCTACGGGTCTTGGAGGCCTATTCTAAGCAGAACGTAGATATGCAAGTTCGATCACGGCGTCGGGTCCGAAGGAAGAAGAAGGCTGTTCGCGCCGCAGAGGGAAACGAAGAGAATCCCGCAGATCAGGGAGACGAGTCCGAAAACGATGAGGCAAATGCGGAGCGGATATCCAAAGAACGGAAATTCGATTTCACGCGATTCGCAGCTCGGTTCGTCCAGCAGGGCGTCGTGGACACATTTGTGACATTCATGAAATACTACCATGACCTGAACGACTCACAGCTCAAACGAGCGCACCGTTACTTCTACCGCATTGCCTTCAAGCAAGAGATGAGCGTCATGCTTTTCCGGGTCGATATTATCCAGCTATTCTACAATATGATCAAGGGCCCAGAGCCGCTGGACAAAGGCTCCAGCATGTTCAAAGAGTGGGAGGAACTGACCCGGCAGATCCTCAAGAAGTGCTTCCGCAAGATCGAGGACCGGCCGCAACTCATCATTGAGATGCTGTTCTCCAAGCTCAATGCGACCGCCCATTACCTGGAGTATGGCTACGAGAAGCAGACAATCTCGACGTCACACCCCAAGCCGGGGGCTGAACTCGAGTTCCGCCATACTGTAGAACCCGAGCAGCAGGTAGCAATTGCTGTCGGCGTCTTACTTGATAAAAATTTGGCCCATCATGTCAAATGGGTCAAAGACCAGATATCCAATGCCGTCACCGAGAGAAAAGCGTGGGAAGGAATGGAGAAGGCGATGCCATCCGTGGAAACGGATGGGGGGACAAACAGCACGGAGCAGCCAAGCGCAAGTGCACCTACCAAAGAAGCCCCCTTATGTTGTAAGTGCCCCCGAAATGATGTCGGTCATTAGTAGTCACCATCGGACCTAATACTAACCTACCCATTGCAGTTATTCGTCCCGACGACGATGCTCGTCGCACGGCTATGTTCAAGAACTCTCACCTCCGGCTGCTCATGAAGCTTGTCGGTTTCGAGCGGCTAGCGCCAACGATTGAGGAAACTCCCGACTCAGCCTGGGTGATTCCATCGAATCTGTCGGCGGAAAAATTGCAGGACTCCCTAGACCTGATCAACAAGGCAGAATTCAACCCGCCCGACTTCGAGAACGGCGCGCTAGCCGAAGACCAGCTGAAACGCAAGACGGCACCTCGGAAGAAGGCCGTGTTCGATGATGATAACAATGACGGACTGCCCTCAGATGACGACGATATCCTGTTCCCGGCGGGCGGGCCGACGGCCAGGAAAGTCATCGAGGACCCGGAGAAGCCGAAGAAGACGAGGCGTCGCCGCCTCAAGCGCCGCGGCAGCGAGGATGAGGACGATGAGCCGTCAGAAGACCTAGTCGCGGAGCGAGCACGAGCACGGCGTGAACGTGAACGTGAGAAAGCGCGCCGCTTCAAGAGTGACGTCTACGTGCACGCGAGCGACGACGAGTCGGACGACGGTGAGGGCGGGGGTCGCTGGGCCGATTTCTACGCCAACGAGGAGGCTATCCGACAACGGCAGAAGGCCACGGCACTAGGAATGGGTGTCGCAGCTACCGTCACGAAAGAGGGGCCCTTGGCAACGTCGGTAACCGACATGCTAAGCGCGGCGCTGGCCAAAGGCGAAGGAAAAGAAGCAGAGGAAGATGGGGACGGGGACGCAGATGGGGGTGTCGCGGCGAAACGAAACACCAGACAAAAGAAGCAGAGGCAGAAGACGAAGACGAAAACACAAAAGAAGCGCAAGGCGAGGGAGTTGGATGATGACGAGGAGGAAGGAGGCGGCAACAACAAGCGTCCTGATAAAACTGGCGATGATATGGATGTGGACTTGGACTCGGAGACTGAGACGGCGTCCATCACGAAAGCCAAGGATGCCGCGGAGGACTCGGGCATGGACTCGGATGAGCCGGGGGATGATGGCGCAAGGGCTTCCTCTTCCTCGGGCACAGACGACGATGATGACACGCCGCTTTCGTCGAGCCCGCACCGTGTCACATCCAAGTCAGGCGCTAAACGCAGGCGGTTATCCAGTCCTATCGTTTCCGGAGACAGCGCTACGGCAGACGTTCCGCCGCAAAATAGCAACAGCAACAACAACGGAGAGAAAGGGGAAGGCGAAGCAGACGACGATGACGAGGAAGACGAAGACGTTCCCCCGTCGAAGCCGGTGCAGAGACGGCGGCCGAGGGCTACGGCTGGGTTTATTATGGATAGCAGTGATGAGGAGTGATGAGTGAATCATCTACCTTCATCATCAACTTATGGTAGGGCTCTTCTAAGCATGATACACTTGCTTGCATGAGACGAGACATGTAGTTACGGTATATGGTGTTAAGGCGTTTTCCCCAGATGCATGCACTGCGTACCTATGGCCTAGGTATCTAGGTCCAAGAATACTAGGTAGGATACCTCGGAGGGCGGAGTTGTACGCGTATATACATGAATACATATATTATGGTATGATATGAATAGGGCGGCGGCGGCGGTTGTGTTACATACAGTTTTAGACTTGGTCGTATGATACAGCGAGCGCATAATAAGGCATGGGCATGAGCATTGGGACTTCGGTTGATCGATACCTTGAGTAATAGACAAATCACGTTCTTCCCACATTCAAAGTACCAGGTTATGAAGCAAGAAAACATTTGAACTGCCCCTTTATTTCAATATATATGTATATGAAGTCTCGACACGTCCTGTACACTGAACGAGCGTCTCATTCACCAGCTACATATGTCCAGCTCATTGTAAGCACCATGGGTGAATAGGAACTGGAGCCATCGCCAACAACACCCATTACGTGCCCTCGTGTAGGTTCACTCATTTCTTCTATAAGATGGGTGGGTTACCAGACGGTCAGCTGGCAGTCGCAATGAAACGAGTCCCAGAACTTATCATAAGCTCCCCCACCCCCCTTTCTATTCAGGGGGCTAGGGGGAAAGGGGAAGGGGAAGGGGTTGGGGAAGGGACCAAACATACAGGGCAGGTAGAGCATCCGCAGTTCTGCGCGCACTTACAAGTGCCGGAGCTAGCGCAGGAACAGGCACCGGAGGTGTTGCAGGAGCACGCCATCGTGATGGTTATCAAGTGTCTTGATATTGGTCTTATTAGGAGCGTAGATGAATTGTGACTAGGCTAGTCGATCAACTGCGTATTAGGTACAGGCAATAATGGCAGTACCAAGTCAAGTGGGTGTGTTATTGTGATGAAAAGGATGGCCATCAAGGTGTCCGGTCGATTGTCTGGACTATATATACTATGTATACCCAACCCTCGCCGAGATCCCCTACTCATGATGGAGGTTCTAGACTCGAACAGAACAGAACACGATATGGCCGGCTTGCCTACACGATATGTAGCTAGATAATAATAACTTGCCACTTTTTTGTAATACCATGGTATAACCTACGTACTGCATACTTGAATTCCTTAACGCATCTGTTTCGTAGGAGTGAGCTTGAAAGCTACTACGGGTGATCGTGTAGCTCGATCGATCACGTATCATCTGCGGATACTACCTACCAATACACCCATTTAACCAATAGTTTGGTTTTTAACTCTCCTAATTCACCACAGGCAACATGGACGAGCGGGGAATCGATCAATGGCTTAGTATGGTACGATGACTACAGGTAGGTGAGCTGATGGATTGACGAATAATTTCTTCTTCTCTGCTCTTACGCAATGAACCGTTACCTTACATGCCTACATGGTACATCAATCCATAGGACGCCGGCAAAGCCGAGTCGTGTTCGCGATTGGTGGAGCAGTGCATAAGTTTCACTACTAGCAGCCCAGTAGTGGTGGCCCCCATCGTCACCGGCGACGTCAGTAGCTATGTAGGTATGTAGCTTATATATTTTTCGCCTCCATTCTCGCCATCATTGTTATGCATTGTATTTTATCATGCAGACGTCACGCTGACTTGATCGTTGTTATAGTCGCTGCTTCTCTGATTTTTCATGCTCTCGTGCCCCCCTTACCCCTCCCGATAGAACCGAGAAACGGGCCACAGGGTGTTAAGGGTTCGGGGAAAGCAATTGGAGGTGATTTTAGATAGCTACTGTGAAAATTACATAATGAGTACTTCAGTAACCAAATTTCGGCAAACGGGACAATATCGATGCCAACGTGAGAAGCAAAACAGAAGCACAGCACTATCCATCTCTGCTCGAAGACTATAGACCCAGTGGGTGGTCGAAGTAGAGCTTCATAAGGAGGAGATGAGATAGCTTCGAAGTGAGTTCATTATATGGTACTCCAACATATCGTGTAAGGTTAGAAGCAGGTAGGACCAGATGAGCGTGACTGCTCAACTTTAAGTGAAAGTTTTACTCTTTGATTGGGATATTTGAGAAGGAAAACACCATGCTAACTAACTACCTAACTATATACCATCCCAAAGAAATATCCTCATACATCGTCATCAAATGGGGAAGAAGTGATGGCTAGCAGCACTGTGTCCGTCTTCTCGGCTGACTCGCTCGCCTCGCCTAACTTCGTAGATTTGTTTGTTTAGTTCGCTTCATCGAATCAAAAAAGGATTTTAAGCCTTGTTGGACCGCTGGCCGTACGACCGCGTGGCGTAGTCGCCCTGGTAGACGATGAGGTCCTCGGGCCGGTAGTCGTGCTTGCCGGTGAGGTAGCTCTCGAGGATGGCCTTGGTGCCGGCGGCGTACCGCTTCTGCGCGTCGATCGACGTGCCCGACATGTGGGGCACCATGGCGTTGCCGCCGCCCCACGGGTTCTTGGCCGTGCGGAGCGGGTGGTCCTTGGGCGCCGGCTGCGGGAACCACACGTCGCCGCCGTAGCCGCGGAGGTGGCCCGACTTGAGCGCGTCCGCCACGTCTTCCTTGACGACGATGGCGCCGCGGGCCGTGTTGACCAGCCACGAACCTATGAAGAGAGATGCGCTTGTCAGCCATTGCCTTTTTTCTCATCGTTTGGAGCGTACACGAGGTAATGAATGGATAATATATGGGTGGGGAGGTGGGAAGGTGGTAGGGGGGGGGTTACTCACCCTTCTTCATCTTGGAGATCAGCTCCTTGTTGAACAGGCCGCGGGTCTTCTCGTGCAGCGGGCAGTTGATGGTGACAACGTCGCACTGGGCGAGCATCTCCTCGAGGTTCTCGACGCGGCGGCAGCCGATCTCCTTCTCGACCTCGGGCTTGAGGGGCTGGTAGTCGAAGTAGAGCAGCTCCTTGCAGTCGAAGGGCTTGAGGCGGCGCAGGACGCGCTCGCCGATGCGGCCCACGGCCACGGTGCCGACCACCTTGTTCTCCAGGTCGTACTCGTTCTTGGCCACGGCTGCCACGTTCCAGTCGCCCGCCTCGATCTGCTCGTGCGCCGGCACGAAGTTGCGCACCAGCGTCAGGATCGTCATCACCACGTGCTCCGCCACCGACACCACGTTGGAGCCCGTCACCTCCGCCACCGTGATGCCGCCGTTGGTCTTGTTCGCCGTGTCCAGGTCGACATGGTCCGAGCCGATACCGGCGGTGACGGCCAGCTTCAGGTTCTTGGCCTTGGCGAGACGCTCGGCAGTGAGGTAGCCGGGGTGGAAGCTATATCATCATTGTGTCAGCCGTGAATCCTCTCTCCAACATCACATTCCCCAGCCAGTGAATGGTGTTTGCTCTTTCCATCCATCCTGTGTCCTCTTTGTACGCATATGAACTCAAGGGATAGATGGATCAACGGATTGAAGGGGGGTTTCTGGTGACCACATACGGGGTTGTGATGATAATCTCGGCATCGACGAGTTCCTTGTCGAACTTAGAGCCTTCACCCTCCTTGTCGGAAGTGGTGACGAGAGTGTGACCCTGGTCTTCGAGCCATTTGCGGAGACCCAGCTCGTTCTCGGTCGTACCTAGCAGATCGGGTTGCTGTGATTGGGTAAAAGAGATGTCAGTTAGCCGTCGGCCCCCTAATAAGCCTAGAGGCTCTCAAGTCAAATGTGATATGTGATGAGAGGGTGGTGACCGTAGCATAGCATCTGGTTCTCCCTGCATCCGGGAATGACCCCACATTGGAGAACGACCCGGCTGTCTATACGGGTGGCGGGTGTTGTTTCCCCTCCCCCGCTCTTTCGAACTGCCGCAACCGCGCTCCCCCTCACCCCCTATTGTGTACAGCGATAATAAACGGAGGGCAATAAGACGCCGATTATCTCACGCATGCACGAGATCATCCATCTGACTAGACTGCAGCCAACTGCCCCGCATTCCACAGGCTGCAGGGATAACCAAAGGGGGCGAGGGGTGCTTTTTGGCCAATGCCATCCAATGACGACCATCGGCCCGCGCGGCGCAGAACGGAGAAATGAGCTACCTAGCAGCTAGCAGCTAGCAGCTAGCAGGTATTGTGTAGGGCAGGTTGGTAGCTGGGAGGGAGAACTCCGCAGATGCTAATGAAAAGGTGGAGTTGGTGCTGTAGAGGGACCGATGCAATCTGGAGAGCTTCGGGAATTCGGGAATCCGGGATTCTTTTTTGGATTGGCTTACATCGATGGCATGCTGGCCGCCGTCGTACAGAACCGCGAGAACTTTGACCTTTTCACGCGTAGTTGTCAGTAATCGAGCCGAAGCAGGTGTCCCGAACGTGACTTTGTTCAGGAGAGGCGAGGAGGAAGGGGAGGTGGAGGAGGATGCGATCTTTGACGCGAGGACCGGACGTGACGTCACGCTGGCCCTTAGCGACGAAGATGATCGAGGGGCAATAACAGAACGAGCTGAAGCTGTAGCTGTAGCTGTAGAGGAAAATGCCCTCGTAGTAGACGGGCTAGTAAGGCAACGGGCAGGGCGAGCAACAAATACCATTTTGACTAATTGATTGATTTATAGAACCGTGGATAGAAGGAGTTCTAGCTGTGGAAGAGGTAAGCGCGGGGGACCGGGAATTGAGACTGCTGAGGCAAGTCGACGTACTTAAACAAGAAATATTGAGTTTGTTCTAAGGTCAGGGACAGATCGAGTACGAGTCGATGATGACGAATGATCAAGAAGGGAGGAGGAGAACAAGGGATTGAGGCACATGATGCAGGAGAAGTCGCGGACATTTATGGGATTCGGGATTGCTGCTCGAGGACACTAACGGCCTCCCGACCTGGCAGTTAGGGGATCTCCAAAAGCATGAGGTCCCAACATCGACTACCGAGCTCGATTCACACTAACAATCAAGAGGGCTACGTTGGGGCCCTTTAGAGGAGGGGCCCTGAGGGGGTTCCACGATGCTAATTCTGGCGTTTCGGGTAAGATGCTCTTATTCGTAACTTCCGGGTCTATTTAGTTACCATGACAAATTGGTCGAGCAGCAATCCGGAACATGCACGGGGAGATCTCCACGAATGAATCATGATACCGCCAAGCCAATGGCCGAGGTTTGGTGTCGCCTCCCGTGGTCCCTGTTGACTTCGTTGCTGTGTGGCCTCAATGTTTGTTGTATGATGTAGCTATCGGCGAACTTTGTTCCCTGTAGGCTGTAGGCTGTAGGCAAGCTCCCGTCCCTTCGAGCAAGGTGCAGTGCACACTTAGTGCAGACTGCAGACTACATGGTACCTACACACGCATCCTACGTACAATCCAGTCTGGCTCAGATACCTGACAGCGACAGACAACTACATAGGAGTCGAGGGTACTGTCCAGCGAGCATCGGCCAAAACTAATCCCTCACCTCGGGTACCATATAACAAGTGAACGTTCCAGAGGGAGGTGTCCAGCTCCTGCCTCTCGGTACTGAGTCTACTGACTTCAATGTTGCCCCGCCGAACCCAATTGTACGTCCCGATCGTTGACTGGTCGAAACAGTGCGTATGTGCCTAGCTACCACAGCATGTTTCGCTCCTTCGAGTCGCGAGCTTAGGGACGCGCCTAAGTCGGTAGGCTGCCGGAGTCTCTCGGAATTGGCTCGGCATTCGCTGAGGGACAAAGGGGGGACAAAAGGGGATCGAGGGATTGGGAGGTTAGACCAAGAGCCCCACCATGCCGATTGATTGGTGCTTATCGGGTTCCAATGGAGGATCTCGGGACTCGGGAGTGGACCGGTGGGGCCAGCGATTCAGCGGCAGCCGGAGAGCCGAACTACATACCTACATACATACCTACATACATACCTACATACAGGTATATACATACATCAGGTGTGCTGATGAACTAACTACCTACACTTGGTACCTATAAAACGAGCCGTAGGATTTGAGGGGCACTTGACTACAGGAACCACGGCGGGGGAGTTCCCATGCTGCGAGATGAAGCTTTGAATCTGGATGCTCAGCTCAGGAAGATTGGACACTGGCTCTCTCACGTTGCATGTTAACTACCTAAGTAGTAAGTAGGTAAATACAACCTGTGTTTCAATGTTCTTTACGTCTTGGTGCACGCCAGAGTACAACCGCAAATAGAGCACGTTGTGTTATTAGGGATTAGGGATGTTGGGTGTATATCCCCCACCTGTGAATAGTTACTGCTAGAAAGTCAATCGACTTGAGGTAGTCAGTCACCTTGACAACTTAACCCTGCCAAGACCAAATGACTTGCTTGAAGACCACACCTCCGAACTCCGGGATCTATATCTCCCTGGGTAGCGTCTAGTGATCCCGAGTATACGGACTGGTTGTTGACTATGTCCTCCCTTCAGCCCTCTAGTAATGCACAATAACTATGGGATATGGGGATACTTCGGCGTCGGCTCGAGAAGAGCTTCTCCGGGCCTCATACCTTTATTGTGGAGATCTCCTACTTCCCGAGTCTCCGAAATGCTCTGTGCTGAGCTTCTCTCTTGCTATAACGACTACGGATCCAATTTGCGATTAATCTATCTCCAGTGTGCGTCCATCCACGATGTTGGTAAAAGATATAACAAATTAATTGATGGTTGGATCCGTTGCCATTGTGTGACAGCTCTTGGGCCAAGAGTTATGAAAGGGATGAAACTGTCACCCATGGAAGCGGATCCCGAGTCGGATGCCCGGAACCCATGAGGCCTGGAGGTTGCGTGACTGCCACCGACGCAGATATATCAAGGAAACCGTCACTTCCTGTACTGACAACATACTCCAGGCTTCCTGCTCACGTCAGCCTAATGTCAATGCCGAGAATAAAGCAATTGCGTGGCCGATATTCTCCAGCAACGAGAGCGCAACCGGCACCACTCGTTTGATCAGGACGTGGTATATTATTGAGCCCGGCGATCGATGTCTATGAGCACGTTGTCATCAGATACCCATAGCCATTCTGCCATTCCTCGATTGCCGCGTTGCTGCGATGACAAGAGACGGGGGTGGATGTACGCAGTTCTCCGATGTGTGATCAGGTTTCGAAGAGAGCAATCTCAACATTGCTCATTCCACTCAATTCGCGATGCGGATACTACTAGCGCCTCTGGAAATGCAAGATGTCTTGAGGACACTGGAATTGACGAGAAGCTGTTTGTTTATCAAATTCAAATGAGTATGTTTTGACCATCGCCCTTCGGACAGGGGGAGGGGGGTGGAGAGCAATGAAGCCAGGCGACCCCCGTTACTTACCATATCGAAGCCGGTCAAAGCTGAGTACAGCATAGTGGTGAAGTATAAATGGTCAGATGCCATTATACCATCCTGAGATCATGATGCTCACCTATACCATGCGAATAGGGGCTGGTTCAGACGATCGGAGATTGCCTAAATACCTATAGCCATTCTTCGGCGATAGCGTGGTGGGCTTACAGCCGAAGTACACAGGGGATTTCACCATGTCCTTACACCGAATCCGCTTTTGCACAGGGTGAACATCGATTCCATGATGATGTGCAACCCATAACTCCGAAAGTAAAAGCGTGGAAGATTCCGTCATGCGCAATTGTGCGAGATTTTCGACGGGTAGCTCATCAATCTTAGCGTGGCGCCTCGTCAACGGACAATGGCGGGCTTAAAGAGACCTCGCAGATAATCTCAGCGCATGCAAATTGTTGGTGATATATATATTCCAGCAAGTCACTCCTTGGTTATTGGTATCAACGACTTTTGAGTAGCATTAGTTCGAACCACGTTACCATCTAAGAATTCCCCTTGTAGCAACTAGGCTTTATCATCTACATATTACAAACCTAGGGACCTTCACGAACTTACGGTATTCCCTCGCTATCAAAATCGGCGCAATGGCTGGCAACGTTTGGTTCATCACCGGAGCAAGCAATGGCTTCGGCCATGCAATCGCCCTCGAAGCTCTTAGGAGAGGCGACAAGGTCGTAGCGACCTCACGGAAGCTGTCGAAGATGGCAGACCTCAAGGAGGCAGGGGCGCTGACATTGGCATTGGACGTCACAGCATCCGACGAGGTCATCCAGGCGGTCCTAAAGCAAGCCATCGACGCTTACGGCAAGGTCACGTACCTCATCAATGCCGCCGGATACATTCTCGAGGGACCCATCGAAGCAGCCTCGTAAGCATATTCTCATTTTGCTTTCCTTACCATAGCAGTAAACGAACAGCTTAGAGATAAGTATTTCTTTAGATCAACCGCTGATACTCTGATATCACATTAGGCCCCAAGAGATCCAGCACACATTCGCGACCAACGTATTCGGCACCATGAACGTGACGCGCAACGCGCTGCACCACATGCGACCGCAACGCACCAGCAGCGGCAGCGATAGCGGCAGCAGCGCGATCGCCACCTTCGGCAGCATCGCGAGCTGGGAGGGCGGGCCAGCGTACGGGTACTACGCGGCGACGAAGTGGGCGGTGTCGGGGTTCACGGAGTCGCTGCGCGCGGAGGTGGCCCCGTTCGGGATCGCGGCCGTCGTGGTCGAGCCGGGCTACTTCCGCACGGGGTTCCTGAACCCCGGCGGCGGCAACCGGCTTGCCACCGCGGACGCCATGCGCGACGAGTACCGCGACACGCCGGTCGAGGCCGTGCGGCGGGCGCTGGACGGCGTCGACGACAACCAGCCCGGCGACGTCGCCAAGGGCGCGCGCGTCATCGTGGACGTCCTCACCCGGACGGGCGTCGCGGCCGGGAAGGACATCCCCGTGCGGCTGCCGCTCGGCAGCGACGGCGTCGAGTATGTGAGGAAGAAGCTGCAGAGCACTGAGGTGCTGCTGGGAGAGTGGGAGGACATCGCTAGGTCCACGGATCGTGAAGAGTGAAAAGCGGAAGGCAAAGCTCTCACACGAGTCTAAAGTCCAGCCAGCCCTCCCCCCACGCAGATGAAACGGAGCGTGGTTTGTTTCTTTATACCAACTGGCAGGGTTTCCCTGATGCCAAGCACATAGCTCACCGGATGTACGGTCTATCCGCATCCTTATCTAACACGAATGATGAGCCTAGTCATAGTATGCGTTTCGGATGAAGAAAATTTCTTCATTTTCGATGATTGATTGGAAGTTAGTGACGATTTTGCACCTTTAAAAGGCATACAAGGGCGTGTCGAGCAGTATTGCGGTAGAGATAGGTACATCATCCGGAGTATAATAAGAAATGCAACAACAGCGGAAGTCTGCGCGAGCTCTAAACGTCGATCTACATATACACTGCCAGAGTTGCCAGAAAGGTTCAAACTAGTAACCAGATTGTCTGTCTGTATGGAATGCTCGACGAGTACAAGCTATTCATAAGACATACCGTATTCAGAGGCAGCTGTAGGCAATACATAGCACTTACATAGCCTGGAAGCTTAGCTCGAACAAGCTCAAGTGGTCACACTATATTTCCTCCACAATGCTTGGTCTTTTGCAATTGCCGGGTTCTGATATATATAGATCTGGATCGGGATATGGTCCACCCCGGACAGAGTTTGCGGGGCTTGTGAGACTTTCCCGAATAGGGGTATTTAAATGTCTGGGGTTTGTCTGAGCTCAAGCACCGCACGGATACCCAAGTGCCAACCAACATCCTTGCTCGCCAATCGGAAAATCGATCGCCTTATCTAGGTACATTTTAACCTGGCAGACTGGAAACCCCGAGTTCGCAATTGTAGACACCCCTCCCAAAAAACCTCCAGCAGATTTAGCATAACGCAAGCAGACAGCAAACTCATCACCCAATGAATTCTGAAGACACCAACATGTATGATCACCACCTAAGCGGCCCTAAATTTAGCATTCGCCTTCCATTGCATAACTGTTTGCGGTACGGTGATCGTTTCCAAGGAGTTATTTTGAGATCATGACAGTTATGAAGGGGAAACGATGTCCTCCTAGGATCTTATAGTAGATCTATCTGCAGAACACAAACATGGCAGCTCGGCTCTATCATGAGAGACATAAAATAGGGAGTGAAGCTACTGAATGGGAATCAATACTAGGTCATCCTCATCACCTATAAGAACATGGGCTAACTCGATGGGCAACCGGCGAGGCTCGGGGCCGCTCAATGGTGGGTTCGAGTTTCAAAGCCCCTTTGGGACAAGATCACCTTAGGAAAGTAATACTCAAAACGCCACCCGGCACTCGTGATTCGTCCTCTTTAACCTTAAGTATGTACAAGGAGACTGCCCATACTACGGTATGGCACCTCCCGGGCTTGAGACCCATGAACTATGAATCGTTCAAGGTTATGGCCCTCTTTTATGGGTCTGGTCTCGTGGACTACCCCAGAGTCCAAATCTCCAATATGAGCCAAGTAGATCTCTTATAAAAGCTTCACGATCTCTAGGCATGCACGGCACTAGACGGGCACAGCTTGGCAGGTCGGACCCGCATACCTCACACGCAAGGCTGGCAGATCCGAGTTGCTTCTCTGCTTCAGCCAAGCAATTTTCGGTTGCGAGACTATGCCTGATGCTACATCCCATATATTGGGTTATCCTATTCTTATATGCAAACTGGCGTGTGCTTGGTACGTTTCGATGGTCGGTGATCCGTTTGCTTCGTTGATATGGGCGTATCTGACCAAGCTATGCAATGGAAAGCAGATCACCAAACACCCTGACAGTGTCCTTGACCCCGTTGAGGTTATTTATAACTTCAAGACATAGAGCATCTTGGCAACCAAGGGAGCGCGCCCAGGACTTATAGCTCCTGGACTATGACTATGACTGTGACTGGAAGCATGCGCTGTGATGTGGGGGGAAGAGGCAAATAGAAACAGTATATATCAAGGACGTCAATGGCATCTTATTCTCACGCCTCTCTCTTGAACTCTCAACAGTGCTCAACTCGCCAGCCGGTCTTGTCGTTTTCACCTCTTTTCAGTCATTTCCCCTTACTTAGTAGAGTTGATCTCTTTTTCACTTCTTACGCTGGTCGTCATTTTAATAAACCCATCTTTTCTTTTAGTGGTCTATTTGACTATAATTACCACCAGTTCCATTTCCCCGTTGAAAAGGATACGAAGATTACCGAGCTTTCTTGAAATAGAAGCCAAGATGGTCAACTATCGTATGATTGCCGTGGCCGGCTTGCTGGCTAATGTTGGCGCCGTTCCCCTGAACATCAACCTTGGTGCTTATTCGCCTGCACTGTAAGTATTGGAACGACGCCGTCGGTCTCAGTACCATGAAAGATAAATTAACAATTGTACAGGGTGGTCGGTGATGGTGAAATTTCGTTCGGTGGAGGTAACGATGTGACTGAGTTGATGAATACTCTGGAGGGTGCTGCAGTCAACGCCGCAGCAGGAAGCAGTTCAGCAAGACAAACAGATGAGGTTGTCGCTGCGGATGCCGGCAGTGAAGTGAATATTGCTGCTGTTGAGGACGCTGCCACCGAAACTCAGGAGGAGACGTTACCTTCCGTAACCGAGGATCCTAATCTAGCCGAACAAGGTGAGCCCCCTGATATAATAGACTACAGTCGGTATATCGTAGGTCTCTGCTAACCAGCTTCAAGCCGCACAGATTTCCGCGTTACAGGGCATAGCCAAAGAAAAAGAAATTGAGCCGCGAGACCCAAGCATCACGGAGGCCCCCAAGGTCAAGCGTGACCTCGCCGGCTTCGATCGGGCCCTTCAGTATGCCGAAGCGGCCTTAACCAAAGGACCTGTCATCCAGCTTGGCACAGGCGAAGGAGGCTCTGGGGTCGGCATTATCGTCGACAACACCGGCGGGCAGATCGGCGAGGGTGCTGCCGAGGGTGCTGAAGAGGTTGGAGTAGCTGAGAAGCGTGATGAGGCATCTCAGCCCCGCCGTCGAGCCAAAGTTACCACGATGTACATCCGCCGAGGAGTTCCTGAGGGTGAGTCAAAGGATCCCAAGCTATATTCTTGGCCTTAGCAATATTGTTTGTTCGATACTAACTGGGTACTTGGCTAGACCTGGAAAACAGACTCAGGGCTCGCGATGTTGAGGCTGTTCCTGTCGTTAAGTTGCCATCCATCAAGCGAAACCGGATCAAGCGTGACACCGGCGACGGAATCGATGCCATCAACCTCAATGTCGAGGGCGACCAGGGCGTTACTATGACGTTAGTTGAGAGCGTCGACGATGATGAGGAAGAGGACAATGCCTGAAGAAATGATTGAATCACGGGATCACTCCCTTTCACACAAGAGCCCGACTTATGGATATTAAACAGGGCTTTCCTCATATTCAGCCGATCTAATTTACTCGTGGTATCAGCAAGCGTCCAATCAGTCCTCAACGCCCCTCAACAAGGTCGGATATCGAAGTTGATAGGACCATTACGAACAGGCCAGGACATAGGATGTGTCTGGATCTAGATGCAGAGATATCCTTGAAGAACTTCACACTATTTCGGGATTCACGTATCAAGTCTTTGGGGTTGGGCCTCTATAATGTAATAGCTTGCCGCGAGAACATCCCGTCATTACTGAGAAGTGCCATTAACTCTCTTCTGAGAACAAAACGATTTACATAGTATTGGTATAATAGGCAAATGAGAAATGAAAGTAAAAATAGTATCCCAATCTGTTCGGATTCTGAATATGGTAATCATCGAGTCTATTCCATATAATCACTTCTGGTTTCATAGATTGACGCAATCTAACATCTCAAGTTTCACTTAACTGCTTTGACCATGTTGTCCTTGAAGGATGTAACCTCGAACCGTTTCTTACACAGGTATACTATGGTATAAAGTGAAATTAACAACTACTATCCGTGTTAGTAAACGTTGCCATGTTCTATTAGGTAGTACCAGCCATTGGCATTGAATTACCAGCACTTTATCTAAACTGAAACTAAATTCGGCGTGGAATAGAGATCAAGGCGTGAGACAGTGTAGGTCGGGATCCGAATCAAGGTCTTTCGCGTTCATGACCGGAGCGCGAGGGGTGGGGCCCGAAGACTCGTTATTAGACGATCACCGATGGACGGCATAACGGTATTACAGACCGCCGCAACCCGCCACTATGTTGATGAGATTCGGCATGCACAGGCTCGGGCCGGGTTAAGGATAGTGCCCCTTTTGCACTAAAATGGTTATAAGCACTTGACCGTGCCTCATGATTTACCAAAACAGGCAACAACCCAATCTCAGAGTAGCTTATCAAGGAACTTTCGGCATCATAGTGGACGGACACGAAAGCATGATGTGTTGTGATGAGCCCATACCATGTTCAAGAACATAACAGGACGGTATAGACTATCTGTAATCTCCGTGAATCGTCGCCATCCGAGCCCCTTCACGGTTATGTCCTGTCCGTCTTACTCGCCGAGAACGAATGCATATTAGTAGAAGTAAGTATACACTATATAATGTCAGGACTGCACTTCGTGTGGCAGGATATAAAATGTAGATTGATAACTGAGATACACCCAGACGTCATATCAAGTCATTGAAGTTGCTGTTCCCTATCATATCTGCGTTGTTCATAACGATCTGAACCTTACCATCACAATGGAGCTCCCACCACGTACTATAACCCTCGAAGAGCATGTGGCGCTGCCATCGTTAGCGGGATGGACTGAACTTGATGCCTACGTCGCAGTGACACGCGCGTTCCCCAAAACTGCCGTGACGTTGACAGACTGCTCAGAGGGCCGTATTGCAGCGATGAACTCGGCCCAGGTCTCCCTCCAGGTCCTGTCGCACATCCCGAACATAGGCATCTCCGACGTAGCGGGCTGCCGCGGAGCGAACAACGAGATGGCCGAGGCGGTCAAGAAGAACCCCCACCGCTTCGCAGGGTTTGCCGTGCTGCCCATGACCTACCCCGAGGAGGCGGCGAAGGAGCTGGAGCGGGCCGTTACCGAACTGGGCTTTTGCGGCGCCCTGATCGACAACAGCCTCGACGACATGACGCACTACGACGGCGAGCGCTTCTGGCCTTTCTGGGCCACGGCAGAGAGGCTCGGCGTGCCCATCTACCTGCACCCGAAGTACCCGCCGCAGGACGTCATCCAGTCGCGGTTCGCGGGCAACTACGGCCCGGGGGCCACGTCCGGGTTCGCGTCGGCGCTGTGGGGGTGGCACGAGAACGTCGGGCTCCACTTCCTCAAGCTGTGCGCCGCCGGCGTGTTCGACCGGTTCCCCAAGCTGAAGATCATCCTCGGCCACATGGGCGAGATGGTCCCCTTCATGCTGGACAGGATCGAGAGGATGCCGTTCCTGAAGTCCGAGAAGAACTTGCGGAAGACGCCGAGGCAGGCGTGGGCCGACAACATCTGGATTACGACGAGCGGCATGTTCAGTCTCGAGCCGCTTGCGACAGTGCTGAAGACGACCAAGGTGGAGCGAATCCTCTACAGCATCGACTATCCGTTCGAGGATATCAGCCTAGGACCGAAGTTCATTGAAGAATTGGCGCGAAGTGGCGTGGTGACCAAGGAGGAGTTGGATATGATCGCTTATAAGAATGCCGAGGCTTTGCTTGGACTTGAGGGCGTACTCGCTTCTTCTTGAACCATGAAATGACACGGCACAGTGCTGATGCGTTAGTCCAAGGTCGAGTATTGGTATCTCGAATCTTATTGCTAAAGTTGTTCAATATATCTTATCTTCATATGCCAATGTCCCCAGTTACATGTATTCATCACCTCATCGTATAAAATTCTCCTTGCCTGTACGTAAAAACAATATTGTACACCTTGTAATTACTCAACCTTGCGGTTGAAAAGAGCTGCTGCCATTATGAATGCGGAGCATTCGTGACATCCATTCCAATTTAGAATCGCGTGAATGGCAACCTATAGCCGTTAGCTTTGATTAATTTGATGTAACCAGACGTTGACTTACCATTTGCCCCTTAAAGTGATATTCACCCAACTATATTGAGTCAATCCTGTATTCTCAGCATTCATTCGAGATGGAGAAGAACTCACGTAACGCCGTCTGAGTCGACCTCCTTATCGACCTTCGAAGAGAACGCAATGGCGCTCATGATGCCGTCACCAAACTTCTCATTGATCACGCCCTTGAAAGCGTAGCCGTAGTTCTGGACAATCTCGTATAGGCGGTAGATCAGAGGCTCTACCGGAGGCATTGGTCCAGCACGTCCCCGGTCAGGGAAGCCCCCCATAGCAGCTTCTAGGTTCTCCTTGGGGACTCCTAGGAGCTTTGAAAGCCTCTCGGTATCCTCATCAGATGCCTGCGCTTGGCCATAGAACAAGGCGGCGACGGCGACCTCGCTGCGTCCTAGTTCCTTGGCAATCTGCTCGAAGGTGAGCTTCTTTGACGCTTTAGCATCGAAGAGAGTCTTGGAGTAAGCTGGGAGCCTATCAGCCAGACTTGACTGAGAGAACGTCAGTAATGTTTCATGGCAATACACTCAAACGTGAGAGATTCCGAGAGACTGACGTCAAGAGTTGCGATCTTGGAAGACATGTTTGCAGATGACTCAAAGAGCAGGATGGAGGCTTTTACTGCGGGCTTTGTGGACTCTGTTCTTGTGCGAAGGATGCGGAAGACGTCGCATTCGGAAAGCTTAAGAGGGAAGAGTCTGATATATACCTACGTAATGTTCACTCAGCGGCCGAGCGGAACCCATTACGGAATCCATTACGGAATGCCCCCGCATCGGAGGCTCCACACGGAGATAAGCCGGCATCTCGGGAACATCAGATTTGTTCCACAGAGGCTCGCCGAGTGGGTGAGTCAGTTATTATTGCAGCAGCGAAAGCCGCGGAGGTGCCCTTCCGGCGTTTCGGCCGGAATTCCATGGAGTTGCTTCTTTAAGCCGGAAAACCCGGATCCGGATATTTGGGCATTGACGCCGGCATTGCAATCCTTCTAAAGACCAGCAACGAGTGGCATAATTCATCAAACTGGGGTTGATTTTCAGAACAGGTTCCTAGGCTTCCGGTCCTCATGTGGTTGAGACGAACAACTGCTGCGAGTTTTATTTTTAGAATTGTATAATATTCCTATACTTCCCCGCGCTCTGCAAGTTATCGGGAAAGAGGCAGAGTAACTGAAAGCGTACATAGTATGTGAGCACTTCACCCATTTGAGGGGCTTGGCCCATGATCATTACCCAGGGCCTAGAAGTCATCTGGTAGAATGGGCTTGATGGAAAGTTATAAGCCTGAATGCCTGGTGCTTACTGATATTAATTCACTGATATTCCTAGGTACCTAAAAACTACCTAGAGCAGCAGCATGAACAACAGAAGACGAGCTACATGTACAGGTATACATACATACATACGGAGCAAGGCAGCTGTAAGGGGAAACGGGGCCATAGCTCCCTACATAGGTATGGGCCCCATAGGTAATTATATAGCATAGGGAACGCTAAACTATAAAGAGCTAATTACAAGCGATAAGACCAAGGGAATTAGGTCATTATGGAGTCCAGCCCACTACAGTAGATAAGATAAACGTCTCGTACCACTGGCGCATTCCATCATGCAAGTTGCTGAGTAGATCGTCATCGACTAACTTAAGGTTAATTCGAATAGTTGGAGGTTGGAGTGAACCTTACCAAAGCTCATGAGCTCATTGTCCATTTGTTACCTTCTGAACAGAACTGGACATTTTGACGATTCCTGGCACAATTTCGGAGGATGCCAAGACGATAGAAGGCACAAGTCCTGCGAGATGACAAAAGGAACGGGCGACCAGCCCCAGACTGCGACGGACAGCAAAGACAGCAAGAGCGAGGCTAGCAAGGATAGCAAGGATGTCAAAGACGGCAAGGACGGGAAAGATAGCAAGCACGTCCACTACGACGAGAACGTGCACTATGACGATCCAGCCTCAAGTACTAGCGACGATGATATGAAGGAATTCGAAGTCACATTTGACCCCGGCAATCCATTCCGTCGGAAAAGCTCCCTCGTCTCAAACGAGTCCGCCCATTCCGCCCTTGCGCAACACTCGAAGAAGACAACACAATGCCTAGTCCACCAGCTACTGGAGAACCCTGGTATTCGGTCTCACACGATCAGGGCTTCAGATGGCCGTTCAAGCAAAGACCACTTGCGGAAAGAGGACGCCTCTGGAGAGATCGGCCTGAATCGATATGTCGAACCGAAGGGCGCCGAAAAGACCTCGAGAACCCCTGACTTGGACAGCGACAATAGTACCGATGCTGGTCAGATTGACGAGAAGATGTGGAAGAAAACCGTCTCGAGAAAAAGGTCGGATTCTGACATAGCAGCACAGGGACTGGAGACAATGCACAGTCGGCTGTTGACAAAGAAACAATTAGGCGAAATGGCCTGGGGGGTCCGGGAACTCAGTCGGCGGCTGGGGAGTATGCGGCTCAAGTTCAAGGCTCGGAACGTATTCATCCTGACCAAATTATACGACTACGAACTAATTCCAAAGGCGAGGGAGGTCACGAGTTGGCTATTGAGCAAGGATAGGGATGTCAGGCACACTGTCTACTTGGAACGGAGCCTCAGGGACAACAAGGCATTCGATGCTCAGGGCTTATTAGAAGAGATCCGCAAGGAGTACATTGAGGCTGGAGAGTTAGCCAAGGACGCCCCAATTGATGTCGTAGCGAAGCGATTGCGGGTCTGGCAAGAGACGATGTGCCGTACTAGGCCGCACACGTTTGACTTCGTTATTACTCTTGGAGGCGATGGAACTGTTCTCTATGCCAGTTGGCTCTTCCAGCGCATTGTGCCGCCCGTCCTCAGCTTCTCTCTGGGCAGCCTTGGCTTTCTCACTAAATTCGACTTCAACGAATACGGTGAGACCCTTACCAGAGCCTTCAACGACGGCGTCACCGTGAGCCTGCGCTTGCGGTTCGAGGGGACTGTGATGAGGACACAGAAGAGCAAGAATCACCAGCTGCGGGACACCGAGGGCATCGACGAGGAGGAGGCCCACAGAAGGCGGGACCTCATTGACGAGCTCATTGGGGAGGAGAAGGATGACGAGCGCACCCACCGGCCGGATGGTACATACGAGATCCTCAACGAGATTGTAGTAGATCGCGGGCCAAATCCTAGTAAGTCCCCTCGATGGCAGTGTCCGCCTAAACCATGATTATCGCGACAGAATAAGTCCTACTTACTCGTTATGTTTTCAACTAGCAATGTCTTACTCGGAGATATTCGGAGACGACGAGCACTTCACCTCAATTCTCGCGGATGGCGTCTGCGTCTCGACTCCGACGGGATCTACCGCCTACAACCTCGCAGCCGGGGGATCCCTCTGCCACCCGGAGAACCCTGTGATGCTCGTCACGGCGATATGCGCGCACACACTCTCGTTCCGCCCCATCATCTTGCCCGACACCATCGTGCTGCGCGTTGGTGTGCCGTATAATGCCCGGACCAACAGCTGGGCCAGCTTCGACGGCCGCGAGCGTATCGAGCTGTTTCCTGGAGACTACGTGACCATCAGCGCCAGCCGCTTCCCGTTCGCAAGCGTCCAGCCGCACGGCCGCCGCAGCGAGGACTGGGTTAACAGCATCAGTGGCAAGTTGGGCTGGAACACGAGGCAGAAGCAGAAGAACGACGGGTACAAGGCATGGAATCATTCGGATCAGTGAGCGAGAGAGCTATATATACCAACATAGACCTGATAATCACGGTTATTACGTGAGCTAGTACAAGCATAGTGATGCAATTAATCTGACAAGATCATTTCTGCTAGCCAACAAGGGCCAGCTTGTTACACCACGTGGAGTAAGCATCTCAAATCCCAATCGTATCGACGAACAAAATATTGTTAAATATAATATAATGTGCTAAAGCAATCATGGCATTACGTCTCTCGCTTTGCAGGCTCTTTTGGTAAACCAACCTCTGGCTGCCGCAGCCTAGAAGGAGGGGGAAGAACCTGCTGAAATGAAAATCCTACCAATTACAACTATGGCATAAAATTCTGGCAAATTCGATCCTCGGCGGCGAGAGATCAGGCTCTCGTCGTTTGGTAACGGTCAAATGCCAGATGGTCCCAAGGAGCCAACGACCTTGGCTTTCCTGGACGGATACCACCTTGGCACCACACCCAATCTTCTCAGGGCGCCTATGAGCTTACGGAACTGCCCGGGAGAAAATAACGACGAATAACAAGCTATCTAACTACCGGTATCCAATTGGAAAGCCAGCTAGCCGGTCGTATATGCGTGCTCCCTGGGTACCTAACTACTGACAGGCCTCATGGACCGGAGGCGGGGGCGGGTCCTTGGGCGGGTCGTAATGAACCCCGGATCGTCACCCCCCATTTCCGCGAATCGGAGCCCGCGATTCGGCCGCCTCTATCCGAAAGGGGAAACACAGCTCCTTCGAGCCCCAGTTCCCCGGACACTCTACCAGGTTTTTACCCCAAGTTTTCTCGACCCCACGTACGCAGCTACGACTAGGTAGATGTGTCATGCCATACGCGCTCCAATGGAGTCGTTAGCGGCTCCTCTGCATGGATATGCTTTGCCCCTGGAGGCTTCGAAGCCGCTGCTTTGCTTTTTCGCGAGCCAATGTGAAGAATGGGGCCGGCATAGTGGGACACGGCCAACACACGAAGATTACGAGTTCAGGTCTTGGGAGGTAGATAGATGGTGTCATATAAAGAAGGCGAATGAAGTAACTCCTCTACGATGATCCTTTCATTACTAGCAAGGTCTTCCTCTCCCGTCCAACTGTATCTTCGGTTCTGAAGTCCTTTACGAAGACAGCTTCCTACTCCACCGACCAGCAGATATACGTGAATTATCCCTAGCAGCAGCAAGCAGCAACCATGCTCTTCCTCTCCGGAAGGTTCGCCACCGCGGCCTTGCTAGGCGCCGCTCACAGCCTCTTCTTCTCTGGTCTGGCCTCGGCGTTCACGAACCCGATCCGGCGGCCGGGGGGCAGCGACCCGTTCGTCACGTACTCGGACGGGTACTACTACCTGATGACGACGACGTGGACGGACGTGGAGATCGCGCGGTCCGCGACGGTCGACGGGCTGAAGACGGCCGAGAAGAAGGTCGTCTACAGCACGGACGAGGCCAGCCGCTGCTGCAACGTCTGGGCGCCCGAGGTCCACTACCTCGACGGCGCGTGGTACGTCTACTACTCGGCGGGCAACGCCGATAACCTCGACGGCCAGAACTTGCATGCTCTGAAGGGTATGTGTCTTTCCAACGTTCTTTCTTCCCAGACCTATTTGGCGTTTTGGTTCGTGCTCCGAGGTCAATAATTACACGTGAACTTGGATTGGTCGGTTGTTTGTGTTGGTTGGACCGGGGTATGGGAAAGGGGGATAATGGGCCAAAATGAACACACGTGCAATGTGCAAACTACACCGTCTCCAGTCGACCCACACACATCAAGTACTAATCCATTCCTCCGTGTACAATAGGTGGCGCGACGCCATGGGACGACTTCACGTATGCCGGGCAGCTGACCAGCGAGTGGTCCATCGACGGGACGGTTGTGCGCTTCAACGACTGGGGAAACTACGTGGCATACTCGTGCTTCCACGGAGTCACGTACCAGTCGCTGTGCATGCAGAAGCTGGGGGACGACAACGCGTCCCTCTCGGGCGACATAGGGGTGATCTCGCAGCCGACGGAGTCGTGGGAGCGGAGCGGGACGCCCGTCAACGAGGGGCCGGCGGCGCTGTACTACGGCGACGGCAAGACGTACGTCGTGTACTCGGCCAACTACTGCTGGACGCCCGACTACTGCCTCGCGACGCTGGAGTGGGACGGGGCGACGGACCCGCTCTCCCCGGCCGCCTGGACCAAGTCCGACGGCTGCGTCTTCTCCAGCGCCAACGGCAACTACGGCACCGGCCACAACAGCTTCTTCCGCAGCCCCGACGGGTCCCAGACCTGGAACGCGTACCACGCCACCTCGAACAGCGCGGGCGCCTGCGACGACAGCCGGTATACGCTGGTGCAGGTCGTGGACACCAACTCGGACGGGTCGCCCAATTTCGGGACCCCGGTTGCGTTCGATTACGATGCTGCGGAGCCGAGCTCGTGATCTAGCTAGGCGGAAAAAGGATGCAAAATGAGTCAAGTGCTTGGTGGGGGGTTACGTTGGTTGCACAATGATAGCTCTGTATATTTCATTTTTAGATACATCTCCTACAAGATAGTATATAAATGAGCATACCTACCTAGACTCAGTATTAGGGGCAGTATGATTAGGAGCTAAAATACCTAAGCGTTGAACTGAAAGTTGAGTAGGCAAGCATACCTACCTTTCAGGCAGTGTTTAAGTCGGTGCTGACAGATCGAGGTCGCCTCTGGAAAATATGAAACAGGAGGTTATTGAGACTTCGAGTTATTCAACTCGGGTCTACGAGCATGCTTATTGTCAAGCTGAACGTAGTGTACCTACCTAGTCAGGAGATAGTTGACAGGCAACAATGTAGTGGTATCTATATGGTCAACGACAGAAGATACGGTATTGATCGATCTCAACCTGCCATGATGGTAGCACATACTTATAACTGAACTGGGGAAAGAAACTCTTGAACGTAACGATTGGAACTGCACGAGTTGTCTTGATATGTAAGTACAGATCAAGCTGGGCTTCCAAGTAGTGGCCATACTCTCCCCTACGGTCACAGTAATATTAGCAACCGAACACTACCCCAGTCAGCCTGGGGCAAAGAGATGGACCGAAGTATCACACGAAGTAAACGCAATGCAGGGATAGGACTTGAAGAGTTTGAACTCCGAGTATATGAAGCATTAATGCGCTAGTGATATCATAAAAACGCCTGACGCCAGTCCTCATGCAGACCCGTTGAGCCGTCGAACAGTTGAACTCGGCTGTTTGCTGCTGCCTTCTGATCTCACCTAAGAGTCCAGAGTGGCCTGGAGGAAGGGAATGCAATAATGCTCATCTCGCGCCGAGATAGAACGCCACAAATGCTGACTAGTGAAGCCTTGATGACTTCAAACCTTCGGCGAGCTGTCCGTAGATGGATAGACGACACCAACTGTCGTCCTTCGGGCAGATGGAACCTGGGCATAACCGTCCGATGGCCCATGCCTATTACTCACGGCTCTCCCAGAAGCCGAGCAGTGATATCGCCCATGTAGGCCTCCTCAAGGCTGTAATCCATGCCATCGTTCTTATCGATGCCAACATAAATAAAAGCCTCCACAACTCGGTCGATGTCAAAGCCCATGTTGACAAATCGATCAATAAGGTCCTTGTTATAGCCCTGGTATCTATAGTTTTCTCAGTCAGCCATGCCATGTCTTGCCACCATGCTTATGTTATCTCAAGTTGACCACCAACAAAGGGACCTAGTATATGTACTTGGCCGTATGACATACCTGCTCTCATCAATTGCCTGAGACGCTTGCTGGGTGCCAGATCTAGGCTGCACTGATTGGAAGGTGGGATTGCGAGGCGCCGAGGCATACTGGACTGCCCACTCGTGTGCCTTTTTATTGAAGGCCGGGGGATCCGTCATCATCATCTTGGCAACTTCTGCGTCCTGGGGATCCTTTGGCTCGGGACTTTCGAAGAGGGATTGGAGTGAGAGGAGGGTAGACTTGATGGTCAGAACGGGAGACCAAGCCGTGCTCAGAGTGTCCAAGCAGATAGCGCCCTGCAGGTGAAATAAAATATGGATGTTAGTCTGCTGCGTACAGAACACGATCTTCGTCTCAGGCTACACTCGGAATCATACGGGGGAGGGAGGTGTGAGGACCAGCAGATATAAAGAGGCTGATGACGTACGGTTTGACTGCTGATGTTCGGATGCCAGACCTTGGTGTCGAACTTCATGATGGGAGGTCGAAAGGGATATTCGGTGGGGATCTTAACATCGACAATGAATTTTCCTCCCTCGTAGGGCGTACCAGGCGGGCCGGTAATGCTGGCCTTGAGGTGCGTCAGGTCCGAATTAGCATCGGAGGGCTGGGCGGTGATGTGAGAGACAGAGGCATCGGCCTGGATATCGGCCAGCTCCTTGGCAACGCGACGAAGTCGGTTGCTAGCCATGGTTTCCGTCAACGGTTGTCTTGTCTGTCAGTCGGAAGTGACCAAAGTGTCACGTATGCGTGTCTAGATGTAATGCTGTTCTGAGATCACAGGTGGTAGGAGTGTCTTTGTCGTCGGTCAGGATCGAGGCGAGGCAAGGCGAGGCAAGACAAGACAAGACGATGCGAAGCAAGGCAAGGCAAGACGACTGTTCGGCCCAGTTCGGTCGGTTGGGTTGGGTTGGGGCTGATGTGGGACCGTGGCGGTTGGAAATGCTTGTAAGAAGGAAGGCAACGATGTGATGACAGCAACGGCAAGGACGACGGCGCTAATGGCGGGGTCTACTAAGTACATACAGGACGATGCACTACCAGGGACCAGTCATCAGGGATCAATCATCAGGGCACCAGGGGATCTAATTCGTGGCCATGCAAACTAATATAAGCTCAGGGAACCTTGGAAAGTTACAAGGAAATCAAGTGGTACCTGATAAAGGATTGGAAGGGAAGGGGGGAGAGAACAAGGCAAGTAGGAATCAGACTTGTTTTGGGTTCACCACTGAACAGCGCACAAATCATACCAAGGCAGTGAACCACCAATAACCACCTACATGTATGTATATACATACATATACCTAGTAGCCAGCAGGACAGAGGGTTGAAGCTTTCTAAGCCCAGCACCAGGTGGCTTTGTTGCTGAAACATGCCCCGCGTCTGCAGCGTGATCACTACGCATACCTACTAGGCAGGCAGTACAATACTTAGTACCTAGGCAGTGCTAGTAGTGGTGTTGGCAGCGACATACAGGTATGTCAGTACGTATGACAAAAACGGTGACAACAATAATCTCATAAGAGTTTGACAGTATGTAGAGAATGGAGGTGGCATCTTACAGCACCTGAGCTTTCATAACGCGGGGTTATTCACCTGACGTAATTGAGCCTTCACCATATGGTATAAGGTCATAACCCCACATGTTAACCCATCCTATGTGTATAGCCAAGGAGTCTTTGATTGAACACTGGTTTAGCAGATATCTTGGTGCAAGAAAGGAATTTACATGGGATTGTTTCTAGTGTTGTGAAATACCTTATGGATTATACCATGTATACCGTCATCGTATAGTCTTTCCTAAGAGTGAATAAGATTTAGGAATTGTAGCCTCTTGTATCTTCTAGCTATAGTCAAAAGGCAGACAGTGTGAAACTTATACAACACCTTCGCTTCAAGAAACTACCCGATGGATGGTGGGGTTACAGTAACTACATACTACATATGTACATACCTTACTCAGTACTTCGTACCCAGAAGTTCCTTGAAGCTGACTATCAAGAATTGCCCCTCCATCATTGGACTAAAATTTCAGACCTGCACAAGTTCTCAACCAACACCAACGCCAGACGAAGACGGAGACAGAGACAAACAGGCCCCCTGATGCTAATGTGAATCCTTAACTTTGCCAGTAGTGAGACTGAAAAGTACACATTTCTGGACATCTACCAGAAACACCGATGAGCCACCCGAGATGTCTACCACAACCACGATGACAACTACAATCCGGAAGAAGGATGCCAACCTTCTTCCGGAAAGCGAGCGATTCCTACGGTGCTGCGCCGACATTGCAAATGCCCTCATCGAGGATCACGAGGTCTCCAAGAACCCCAAGAATCCCAAGCGCGACATCAACCTCAATAGCCTGAGGACCAAGCTGTCGAGGAAGCACAAGCTATCCAACATCCCGCCCCTGACTGCCATCATCGCTGCCATTCCCGAGCACTACAAGAAATACATCCTGCCCAAACTTGTCGCCAAACCTATACGAACCTCATCCGGCATTGCCGTTGTTGCGGTCATGTGCAAGCCCCACCGATGTCCTCATATCGCCTATACCGGCAACATCTGTGTATACTGCCCCGGTGGTCCTGATTCCGACTTCGAATATAGCACGCAGTCATATACCGGATACGAGCCAACGTCTATGCGAGCCATCCGAGCTCGGTATGACCCTTTCGAACAAGCCCGCGGTCGCGTGGATCAGCTCAAGTCGCTCGGCCACTCGGTTGACAAGGTCGAGTACATCATCATGGGAGGCACCTTCATGTCTCTTCCCGAGTCCTACCGTGACGAGTTTATTTCACAGTTACACAATGCCCTCAGCGGGTATCAAACAGTCAACGTGGATGAGGCAGTAGAAGCCGGTGAGATGAGCAATATCAAGTGCGTGGGAATCACCATCGAGACCAGACCAGACTACTGTCTACAACCACACCTATCCAGCATGCTTCGCTACGGTTGCACTCGGCTAGAAGTCGGGGTCCAGTCCCTCTACGAGGATGTGGCGCGCGACACCAACCGGGGCCACACTGTTGCCGCCGTCGCCGAGACTTTCTGTTTGGCCAAAGATGCCGGATATAAGGTGGTGTCCCACATGATGCCCGATTTGCCCAACGTCGGCATGGAACGCGACCTAGACCAGTTTCGAGAGTACTTTGAGAGCCCGGCATTCCGAACCGACGGGCTCAAGATCTACCCTACCTTGGTGATCAGAGGTACCGGCCTATACGAGCTCTGGCGTACGGGTAGGTATCAGAATTACACGCCAAATGCTCTCATCGACATTGTTGCCAGGATCCTCGCCTTGGTCCCGCCCTGGACTCGAATTTACCGAGTGCAGCGAGATATCCCCATGCCCCTGGTCACGTCTGGCGTGGAGAATGGCAACTTGAGAGAGCTAGCCCTCGCCCGCATGAAGGACTTTGGCACGACCTGCCGCGACGTCAGAACGCGCGAGGTCGGTGTCAACGAGGTCAAGAACAAGATCCGGCCGAACCAGATCGAGCTTGTCCGGCGGGACTATGCGGCCAACGGTGGTTGGGAAACCTTCCTGGCGTATGAGGATCCGAAACAGGACATCCTCGTTGCCTTGCTGCGGCTACGAAAGTGCACACAAAAGTACACGTATCGTGAGGAGCTCATCGGTCAACAGACCAGTCTTGTGCGTGAGCTTCACGTGTACGGCACCGCCGTTCCTGTTCATGCAAGAGACCCCAAGAAGTTCCAGCACCAAGGTTTCGGAACCCTTCTCATGGAGGAAGCAGAGCGAATCGCCCGCGACGAGCATGGCAGCGACAAGATCAGTGTCATCAGTGGTGTGGGAGTCAGGAGTTATTACAAGAAATTGGGATACTGGCTTGATGGCCCCTATATGAGCAAATGGCTTGATGGACGGCCCCAGCCACAATCATGAACCTGGTGAGGAGTGACGCCTCCGTTACCATCTTGCTTCTCATATTCACCTGTGATCACGCGACCATACCTTTGGCTTCGAGAAGTACGACACCTGCATCGATGTAGTCGCTCCGCGAAAAGCCTTGTTCAGTCCAAGCCACAGCATACTATGAGAAAATTTCCGCGAGATAAACCGGATTTGACCTTCCCGTTAGGGGTTTGAAGGAGCGAGATATCCCTCGCAACTCCTTCGACTTCCCAGGTGCTCAGTTTCGGGCCCACGGTCAACTTTCCTCCCACTTGAGCTTCCGATTACAAGGCCATGCCAAGATAGGATTCGTCTGATGGACTGTGATTTGGGCAGACCGTATCTTGATTAGCAAGCACCATCCCAGCTTATAGTCGAACCCAGACCAGAGGACCCCCTCCGAACCTGGGCGCAGCATTCCGGTTCATTCAGCCCTTACTCATCGTTTCCTAGCTCGATATCTCACCATCAACAACAGTCTGGTAGATTGGGCCATGGATGGCATACTAGTTGATGAGTTGAGTTAACTGGCAATTGGGAATTTTGTCATCTACGGAGGCACTGCCCAATTCTACCACCGCATTAGGCCACGATGATGACGACTTTATTTCCACCTTCCACATAGGCAACCTCATGGTTGAAGTCGCCCACCACCTGAATCACAACACTGTCCAGCTAGTTGGTCACAGCCAGGCCGGCTCTCTGCTGGTACTCTGTAGCGGCAGCTTTTCCCGGCACCCTATTATCTGATAGTAGATCATGTGTTCTACTCGGCTCAGCGTATCAATGGCCAGCCGTTCTCTTGAGACCGCACCATGTCAGGGGTTGCATGTGCTTAAGATAACCGGTTCTTTTTGTGGAGGCTATCTAATAGCTAAGGCTTCGGGTATATTGTCCTAGGTCATTCGATGGGTCAAAGTGCTTTCGGGCGGAAAGGTATCTAGTTGGACTCACATACCATATATTGTTATCAACGATAGGGGTTGGTGAACAGTAGATAGATAAGCGCTGGGTCTTCATATTCGAGGGCAAGCAAATACACACAAAACTGACGTATAAATGAAAACTGCGAAATCAAAAAGATCGGTGTATCGAGAGAAGAGTTGAATCAGCATTTGTCACGGCGGAGCTTTTCCTATTCCACGGAAAACATACAACCATATCCTAAAGTAAACCGGCCAGTCAGTCGCCCCCCTACCCCTTTCCCGTTGAACGCCTGTCGTAAATGCACGTACGTACGAGTATCCCAAGTCGTGGTATCATCCGAATCAAACCAAACAACTAGCAAATTCGTGAATAGACCGCTTGCTCGTGATTGCTTCGTTTCGTTGCCAATTCGCTCGTTCTAAAAGACGCAAAGACGCCCTCTCCTGGTTTTGGAGTATACCCAACTTTCCATGCCCCATGCCTTCCCATCCCAGTTTCCAAGTACCACGTCGAAGATCGTCGCCCCGTGCCCAATCCAAGCCAAAAACACCATCATAACTGAGACAATAAGAACGAGCGAACCAACGAATTTCGGCTATTTTTCTGCCTTCGCCCTACAAATAGATGCCTTCAGCCGCCGCTACGTCTCCTGGGCGAGAAGATGGAACATCTTGACCAGCACGTTTAGGATCAACCCGAAAGCGCCCAGCATGACGAAGATCTTGACGAACTCCCACCAGTATCTCGTCCGGACCTCCGTTTCTAGGTGCCCCTTGATGCCGGTAACATTTTCCGGGAACCGGCCGGTGCATATGTACTGTTCCATGAGTGCGTCCTTCTCGTACCACCTCTCCCGCAGCCAGGCATCGAACTCTTCGGCGCTATCGAGAGGTATATCCGCGATCGGGAAGCGCCGCCAGTAGAAATTCACGGATTTTGGCGGCCGGCCTTGGAAGTACGTGCTCGAGAGGCTGAAGTAGTTCTCGCCATACCTGCCACGACTATAGAGCGAACTAGTTAGTAAACTCTCCGAAGAAGTGCCCAGAGATGGGCATAGAGACAATGGGAGGAACCGGAAAGATCACTTACGGGACGCCCTCATAGGCTACAGTGCAGTCGTACACGTAATCCACCGTGCCCTTCAGCTCGTTAAGACAGAAGAACATGCCGGTGCTTCGAGGCAACATCATGTGAGCGGGGTCCTTCAGTCCCATCTTGGCCGCCCAGGCCGCCGACTTTTCTCTTCCATTGTCCGATATGTTGGTGCCTTCGGGGAACAGCAGGAGCCACATCGGACTGCGATAGCTCTTGCCTTCGGGACTGGTGCGAGTCGCCTTCAGCTTGCCAAGCCGGTGGGCCAGTCGTGGCTGGTCCACCGACATCTTCCGGGACATGAATATGAACCCATGAAACACGCATCCTAGCCCGAGGATGGGGATGTACTTGATGGACTCCTTCAGGATGATGTAGATGTGGCCGTGCATTTGACGGACGTTGGTGTAGCCTACCCACCACAAGTAAATCCAGTCCGTATATATCTGTTGTGCGCATCCATGCCAGGTCAGTGCCATTTCAACATCCAGCTCTGTTTCCAGTTCCAGCTTCCGCTATAGCCCCAACTTCCATCTACACCTTCCCAAGTCACAACAGGGTAGATGTAAAACGTACCTGGTGGTTCGCAATCATGACTAGACGCTCTGGAAAGTTACACTCGACTCTGCCATCCGGTGTCAGGCTGAGCTGATCTGCCACAGAGGCATCTCCACTGATTCGGATAACTGTCGGCGCCCACCAGTGCGTCATGGTCGTGGTCAAGAGCCCGAAGGAGGCCTTGCATAGGGACATGTAGGCATAGTAGTGTTCCCTATCTATGTAATACAGCGGGGAGCCCAGGAGCTGGGTCGCATGAATCCTGTGATCATTCTCCAGGTTAGACGTTTGTGTCCTCCTTCAAGGCCGCTACGACAGATAAATCCACAAACATACACTATACAGCCGGTGAAAAAGTATATACCGACGCTCAAGGCGCGAAGGAATGCCACGAAACGGCCGTATTTGACCCTGCCTGACGGGTGTGAAAGCGCATCGTTCTTCTTAGGTGGATACGACTCGGTAGTCGAGAGGCCGTTGGACGCATCGGGAACCGGGTTCAGGGCCACCCGCTGCCGCAGCTCGGACGTCGTCATGGTGCGTGACAAAACTGTGCGCTCTGATGCGATACAAGAAGTATCGTCACAGCAGTGGGATGGACAGATTTAAGCGACGGGGCAGCCGTTGTCTATTCAACATCCGGCTCGACCGAAGCTCGTGATACTCGGAGACACTGATACTGACACCGACACCGACACTGACACTGACACCGTGGCGGACTCGAAAGGGTTTGCAAGGTCGGTTGCTTGGTTGGTTGAGTTGGTTGGTCGGTCGGTGGACGAGCTCGTGAATATGAGCGGGTCGGAAGGAAACAAGACCCCGAGGTCGAGGCGTTGGACTAGAGGGGCGCTTGTGGTAGTGATATACTTGTAGGAGATAGTAGCGAGGTATGTACCTAGGCTGTAGGTAGCAACAAGGAGGGTCTATAGCTTAGGCATGCAACTAGCTCGTCTAGTGAAGAGTATAGGTCAGACCAGGCAGACTCCTCGGCCTGTCACATGGCATGGGCTGCTTACGTACCGAGGACGCTCTAGCATGTACGTAGGTATGTAAGCGATGGTAACTATGTAACTACCTATATAGCAGTAGCAGCGATGAGAGAGCTGCAGCAAGGGAAAGTAAGTGGGTTATGTATGCGTATAGAAGTTGTCCTCGTGTCTTGAGTCACGATCTGGTGGATTTATACCGGCTTTAGGTGGTAGCCCAAGCAGTCCCGTGAACAGAAGATTGGGCAGGATATATGTGGGCAGTGAGCAGGCAGGGTGGTGAGTGGTCGTGATCACCTACATCGTAGGTATCGTAAGTATCATA
The DNA here is from genome assembly GCA_022225965.2 of Diatrype stigma. Lineage (NCBI taxonomy): Eukaryota > Fungi > Ascomycota > Sordariomycetes > Xylariales > Diatrypaceae > Diatrype > Diatrype stigma. The sequence goes on from JAKJXP020000067.1 coordinate 40,444, forward strand.
GGTAGGTATATAAAGCTCGTTGTTATGAGGAAAGGATTATAAGGATAGGAGGCGGGAATGCTGTTGTCGAGGACCGACGGCATGTAATCAGATGGTAACAGGTAACACTGAAGGTAAGGCAGTAGAGTCATACGTAAGTTGATAATATTCAGGTGTGATCTGCCTAATCTGGCAGTACTCCATCTTCCTACCAATCAACGGATAGATGTTGTATATTATAGTATAACAAGTATACCTACCAAGCCCGGGTAGGTGCTATAGTATGTACATACCTCCATATCAGACTCTTTTTCAGTAGGAAAGCATGCACGTGTAGACAGGCATATTGGCATGTGAGAAGAGTAGGTGCGAGGATAGACAATCCGAGTGCGAAGTTGAGTAGAATGGGGCTGGTTGAGCTCTACAGATTTTGGCAGGCGTGGCAGGTCGGGGCGATTGATTGGCGGTTGGTGGGGTTTTCAGCGGGCTCTCACTTGCTTGTCCACTGACTTCTCACCATTACACCATGCGAGCTGACTCAACAAGCAAGGATTGTACATACATACATCCCAGACATCTTTGCAACCAGAGGGACCTTTACCGACCGATGCGTGCATACATACCTACATACATGTAACTTATTGTAAGTTAGTACCTAGCACTCATAGCGCGCTGGCGGTGAAACTCGCCTTCTGAGTTTTCAAGACTTAGGTCACTATTGATCTCAAGACACGCAGGTCGACATAGAACATAGCGAACAACTCCCCTCATATACTCATCTAGATTTTATACTTCATGCTTCATACCGGCTCATCCGGGTTGACGACGTCACTGGCCCACCCGAACGGAATAGGAACAGGAACCGGAGTTGGAGATCCATGCGGACCGAGCCATGACAGGGGAGATGGGCTTGTAAGTGAGCAGTGAGAGTGAGAGTGAGCACATGTACTCCGAAAAACGAAGAACAAATATACAGCGCCCACTGAATACCTACGTTACATACCCACATAGATACGACTTACAAGTGAAACCCATGTAGGCCAATACTCAGGTCATGATAGTTTCCTGAGGCCGTCATGAAGCGTGCTCCTGTATCGCAGCTCATGCCTCCTTCTGGAGGGGAAGCCACATTTGGGCTGTACTCGTAACTCTCATAGGTAGGCTGGCAGATATGTAAGTACCAGTGATTTAGTTAGTCGATGTACTAAACCGAGACCAGGTTGTGTTATGTGGCTCAGTTCGTCGGTATATTTACCGTGCCCTATTCAGTCAATAACATATCGTAGAATGCATGATGCACTCCAAAGGACTTCCCGTGTGGTTAAGGTAGCGCCAGTAATCTAGATCCCAAGACCGTCTGACCCGGAATCTGACCCGGAAGTTCTTCACGGCATACACCGTCGCGATTACTATGCCCCTTCACACCATATCTTATCACCCAAAACCTATCAGCAATGGGGACGCTACGACGGACAAGACGAGGTCTAGAGACGTACTCATCTACTTCATTCCGGGAAATCCGGGTCTCATAGATTACTATGCGCCCTTCCTCGCACACTTATGGGAGCTGTTAGACTCGGCGACGGCCGCGGGGTCTTCATCGTCGCTGCCGCCATCAACCCGGTTCCACATCTACGGGCAGGATCTGGCCGGCTTCAGCGACGATGGTCACGAACCGTTCACGTCAAAGCGGAAGCCATTCGATCTCGAGCATCAGATCCAGCTCACCCTCAGGACAGTAGAATCCATGAGAGTGGTTGAGGCCCGGGGCAGCGACGGCGACGGCGACGACCTGCAGGAGAGCAGCCGCTGCTACGACGAGGTGATCCTGATGGGCCATTCGGTGGGAAGCTACATCGCATTGCAGCTCTGTCACCGGTCGCTCTCGAGACTGCAGCAGGAGCGGGAGCGGGAGCGGGAGCCCGAACATCATATCAGCGGTCACGGCCCCAAGCTCGACAGGGGCATCCTGCTCTTCCCGACGATCGTGCACATCGCACGGTCCCCGGCAGGACGGCGCCTCGACACGCTGCGGCGCACTCCTGGCCTCGGGGCGAACGCGTACCGGCTGGCGCGCCTGCTCCTGGCGCCGTGGCCGCGCGGGGCCCTGCGCTGGTTCGCGCGCGCCGTCATGGGGTTCCCCGCGCACGCGGCCGAGGCGACGGCGCGGTGGCTCGGCAGCCGCGGCGGCGACGGCGTGTGGCAGGCCCTCCACATGGGCATGGATGAGATGCAGGTGATCGGCGATGATGTCTGGGATGAGGAGCTGTGGGGGATCGAGCGTGAGGCCGAGGCCGAGGCTGAGGCTGATCAGCAGGGGCAACAGGTGCCGTCGCCGAGATTCTACTTCTTCTTCGGGAAGAACGACCACTGGGTTGCGGACCACTACCGGGATATGTTCATCGAGAAGAGGCAGAAACAGATCGAGAGGACGAAGCTAATTGTCGACGAGGGAGACCTGCCTCATGCCTTCTGCATACGGCACAGCGAGACTGTTGCGGAAAAGGTATATACATGGGTCCAGGAGATGTATATTGATTCGTGAACATCGCACAAGGCATGTTAGGTGACAGTTACAAACAAAGAGTTGGTCCAGATTGTCATTCCTGACCTTGTTCACTCTAGCTTGATCTCGCTTGGGCGAAGTCGGTTCCCCAAAGGCAAACAAACATTGATGTTGTATTCTCGGGCCTGGAAGTCAGTGTCAGTACCACCAGACGGATTTCAACTCACAAACAAATGGATGCAGACGACTATGATGCAGTCTACTTGGAAAATCGAAAGTGCAATAGGTGACACCACACTAGTATACACCAAGGTTACCAAAAGTTACGAACTGCCGCAAATGCATTCATGTGCCCATTCAACCCACTGATCATATACACAACTTCAACAAAACCAGCCCATATTCTGATGTAAGCCTACGCCTACCCGCATGAATCAGATGCAATATTAAGTGATCATAAAATTGGGCCTTTGTTTCAAGCACAGCGAGCGTGGGCTTCCAATTCAACATCAAGTCGCGATTACAAGGCATCGTATCACAGATTGGCAACATATAATTATTCGCCAGGCTTGTCTAAGGCTTCCATTGGATTCTCATCTATCAAACACCACACTGGGAAACAAGGGAGGCATGAATCCTACGAGCGAAAACAAGCCTCCAACGCCACGATACAGGAACTAGAATCTCAATCCAAGCATTGCTCGTGGAATCGACGATCCGGCCAGTGATATACTTCCAAATACGGTCGATACCTCCAAAAAGTACTTGTCCACGCTGGTGACCGGACCCATTAAGATTATGCTACATCAACCTCCTTCTACACATCGATTCCATGCGGACGTCGGGATGCCCTTATAGCAGGACCATACCGGCACCCAGACCCATGGCGGCAATGACGTAGACGGCGCTGGCCATCTCGCCCATGGACAGGAACATGCCCATGCGAGCGTTGCCAGCAGCCGCGCCCTCGCTCGACGAGGATCCACTGCCAGTGGCCGAGGACACGTCGGAAGCAGCGGTAGCGGTAGCAGCCTCCTCAGCGCTGGCCTTGGCCTTCTCGAGGGCAGCCGAGCAGGTGCTGTCGGCCTTGGGGGAGGAAACCTTGAAGACTCAGTTAGCATACCGTCGCAGGGGACGAGTGGCGGCAGGAACGGGATGGGATCATCACTTACAGTCTTAGCCTTGCCGTCGAAGTCGCAGGCGGTCGAAGCACCACCCTGGTTCTGGTAGTAGGTGTCCAGGACGTGGGCAAGCTGCTGGCGCGGGTTGCACATGACGTACGGGCCGTAGACACCCTTGGCAGTGTCGCCCTTGATACCGGCGCAGGCGTCCTCGTCAGCGCCGCAGATGTAGCCGAAGATCTCGCCGAAGTCCTCCTCCTCCAGGTCGTCGGCGGCAACACACGAAGCGCTGTTCACCATGCAGTCGCAGAGGGACGCGTCAGGGGTAGGGGGCAGGGCCTCCGCGACCTTCCAGTCGCTGCTGACACCGGGGCAGGCAGCGGCCGAGTTCTCGGGCGTGTACTCGTCCATCGAGACGCCGCTGGGCTTGGTGTCCTTGATGGCCTTCTCGAGAGCGTCGTAGTTCTTCATGGTGGTGGCCTTGCCGTCCTTGACCTTGACGAGACCGTAGTCGTTCTCCTCCTCGAAGTACATGTAGACGATGCCACCGCTGAAGACGCCGGTCATCTTGTCGGAGTACAGGGCGCGGGTGTCGTCCCAGAGACGGCCGTCGGCACCGTCGACGGTGTTGCAGCCGTACTCGGCGAAGAAGACGGGGACGGAGTAGTTGCTGAAGAAGTCGACCTGGACGTCGTAGCCGGACTTCTCGAAGCTGCTCTTGCCGCACCACGAGTAGATGTTGTAGCCCCAGAAGTCGATGGCCTCCTCCTCGGGACCGCAGTTGAAGTACTGGGCCATGTGGACACGGATGTTGGCATCGTCGTTGGCGGCGTAGCCGACGCCCATCCAGCGGTGGCCGTTGTTGACCTTCTCGGCGATGTAAGCCTTGGTGTCACGAGTGGCGGCCTTGACGTAGGCCGACGCGCCAGTGTTGGTGGCGTTGTTCGTGACCTCGTTACCGGAGAAGAAGCCGATCACGTTGTCGTACTTGGAAAGCTCGTCCACGACAGCCTTGTAGCGGTCGAAGAGCTTGACGTTCCAGGTAGGGCTGTCACGGTTGATCGAGGTCGCCGGCTCACCCAGATCGGCGATGACGTAGATGCCGGCCTTCTCGAGCATGTCCATGCAGTCCTTGTGGTCCTGCGTGGGGTCGATGGCGTACGTTCGGATGGTGTTGGTTCCGAGGGCAGCCAGCAGAGGGACATCACGCTTGCAGGCATCGGCATCGGCCAGGGGATCTTGGTAGGTAGAGTCCTTCTGGACCTTGCCACCGGGACCGGTTCCGGCCTCTTGTTGGTAGGCAACACCCTTCATGAAGAACTGGGTTCCGTTCTCGTAGAAGAACTTGCTTCCCTTCATGACGAGGGGGTCGATGGCGGCGGCATTGCTCGCCAGCAGCAGCGACGAAGCGAGGGCTGATCGTAGGAAGCCCATTTTGAATAGTTGTGATCAAATCTGATGGGGTGTTATTCTCTCGAGGTCGGGTATCAGTTCATAGATCTGTTGTCTCTTGTCAAAGAAGCACAAAATGCAGGCGGCAAATCGAAAGTCTAGTTCGCGTTGCTTTGTAAGGAATGGACGGCTTGAATGGACAAGTACAATCAAACACGTGCTTATGTCAAATGAGTGTGAGGGGTGAGAGGGTTCGGGTATAATGAACAACGTCCTCTCGCTCCCAATGCAATGGCAAAGACAATTATAATTACGAAAGGATACAGAAACTACTTCCCAAGGGAACAAACGACTGACGAGATAAAAAGAGCGAGGGAGGGAGGGAGTGAAGAGAGAGGACGGTGAAATACGAAGCCAAGCCCCCCTGAGACAGCTGGCGGAGATAAATCATTCCAGAGGCTTGGCTCACAGGAACAAGTGCTTCAGAGCTTCTACCGTCCAGCGCTGTTCAGGGACGACAGACAGGGGTAAGATTAAACCACCAGCTTGGCTATCCCAATGCAGCGTAGTATAAAGCTTGCCAACCCCTGATCTAGCGCATGGATTGTATCGCTATCCTTGCTGTCATTGGTTTGCTCCGCTTCATATCCGCTTCATAGGCTGGTGTTTCCGTTCTGATTGGCTTCTAATGCCCTCTGGAGCGGCTCTTCAGCGATCGGCGCCCAGGACAGCTCGCCCCAACCCATGGCCATATGCTCCGCAGTTTCGCTCAGGGGCTGACAACCTGCATGAACGGCAGAGAACACTGAAATTTTAAGGTTCTTATTGCTCTGCTTTATTCTCTGGCAGCTTGCCAGCGATGCAGCGGCAAAAGGGACCGCATTGTGGTCTGGGTTGAGGTGTTCAGGTGTGGTATTATATAACGACATCATGCCTTCTCAAGGGAATATGCAAACCATATCTTTCCGTCATTCGTCCTGCATTCAAACCACTGCCGACGAGGTTGCTGTAGGCCACACAAAGCCATATTAATCATACCTAGTCCCGACCTGCTCCTCAGCTTTGAGCTAATACTCATTATCCTTTCCCGCCAATCCGCGCCTAGAGCAACCGCTGTCATCACTAGTGGGACTATACGCCGGACTGAGCCTAAGATGGTCGTTTTCTAACCAGATTCCATTAGCGAAGAGGAGTCTAGACTGTGAAATATGCTTTTGGTCTTCCACCTCCTTCAATACGAGGCTTCATTTACTGAATAATTGCTTACTTGGCACAAGCTTCGCAGAACCCAGGACGTTGGGCTTAGGAAAACTTCCATCCACGTCGGTTTGCCACAGCGCTACTGTGGACGGAATACTGACCTGACTTATTCATTTGCTTTCATGCCTTCTCATGGCAATATCTCGGTTCTTTGCAATCACGTGGCAGTATACAGAAAAAATATTCGCACATGCTAAAAAGAACATGATACTAGTACATAATAAGATGCTTAATACTAGATAATAACGATCTTCCGCATTCGGCACCTCTGCACCCCTGCAGCGCCGTCTACCCTGCCGCTTTAGAATCCCCGGTTCCCGAGGCATGATCGGCGGCGTCCTGCAATCGAACGAAGGCGGTCTATGGACAACACCCCGACCGGCGATCGACAATAGGAAGGACGGTTGATTCCAGCTCCGCTGTAACAAGACTCGCTGTAGATCCACGAGCAGGCGCTCGTGTCGCAGATTACCGTCTACGGAAATCGGGCAATCCATCGGTCAAAATGTTGTCAGAGTGGGCTTCCGGGTATGTTACGTGCTCGGGCGGTTCGAGCCCTTTGGATCTTGATTAGACGATTCGAGCTCGCTAACACTGAACATCTTCATTTTAACCGGCGTTTTCTTCCATAATCTTCGTTATACACTTCCTATTCGAATGCGATTACTGCGTGTCACTACCTCGTTGCGTTGAACTTACTGAACTGCATGCAGCTGTCATGCAGATGGAACAGCCTACTACTTCGTACTTCGTACTTCGTGCTTATTGTATATTTACAATTTACCCTCAGAAGTGCCAAGGACGTTCACCAGCCACACGTTTTATCCATAGCCACAGTTCAACCTACCTACCTGTGACGATGTGACCTTGCCCGTTGGCTGGGATCTTGTCTTCGTCCATGCCTGACATTCTGGTATTACTTTAATGCACTTTACATCAAAAATCCAAGCATGTGGTCCGAATCATAGCTACCATAAGCCGCCTTGGCGTTGCGAGTATGATCAGACAAGATGCAAACTTTTTTTTTTTTCTAGTTCTGCTATTACAAGATGAAAAGCACCAAACCCTCCCCCCATGTAATCTCCACCACGAAATGAACGACTATTTACATCCCCGGAAACAATAGCGACTCACACATAAAGCTAGGATTCTCCACGTCCCACGAAAGAGGGAAAGAAAGGAACATCGATGCCTAAAGCCCCTTGGCCATGGTCGATGAAGAGTATTTCTGCTCAAAGCCCTCGAGTTCAAGAGGACGTGGGGATACCGCACGTCTGCGCACAGCTATCGATGATCTCAGCGAAGGCCTGCGGGATCTTGTCGCGGAGCTGGTCGATGCGGGAGGCGTCCAGCAGCTCGAGGTCGCCGCCGGTGGCGGCGATCAGGACGTCGTCGGGGAACTCGGAGAAGAAGGTGGTGGCGAGCTGGGTGCGGCCCGGGTCGGAGCTGTCGAAGGCGGCCGCGAACACGGCCGGCTCGCACGTCGGGTTGAACTGGAAGTGGCTCTCGCCCTGCGGGAACAGGAAGCCCTCGTACAGGCCCAGCGTCGCGTTGACCAGCGGGATCGGCCCCGTGGGCTCCGTGCCCGCCACGTTGCCCGCGCCACCCGGGTCCTGCTCCAGCACCAGCCCCGCCACCAGCGTGCCCTGCACCACCGTCAGGAACTCGCTGGCCCGTGGGTGCGAGTGCGGCGTGTTGAGCCCGCACGGGTTCACGAACCCGATCGCCATGGCTACGTTGGTGCCGATCAGCGCCGGGAAGTTGTTGATGGTCGACAGGTCGATCGTGCCCCCCGTCGGGGCCTGGACCGTGGTGTTGGCGAACTGGAACGTGTAGTTGGTGGCGTCGGGCGGGTTGGGCAAGAGGATGGCCTGGCGCAGCTGCTGGGTCGGCGCCAGGATCAGCGCCTCCTGCAACGCGCGGATTTCCGCTGCTGAAGGTGTAGCCCGGTTGGCGATAGCCCGGTCCACGATAGACCGGTCCGCGATGGGAGAGGCGGCGACTGTTGCCAGGAGGCAAGCCGCGATGGCTGAGGTGAAGGCGTTCTGGAGCATCGTGTTGCTGTTGAGGGCTTGTTGTCGTCAGGTGTCTGGCACTTTGGGGTCAAGTCAGGAGTCAGAGAGGACTGGAGAGTAGAAAAGCTGGATGTTCCGGGAAAGCTGGAGGATCAATGCTGAGTCGATGCTGAGTCGATGATGATTTCCAAGATGAAGAGACGTTGAGACACGACGTCTGCTGCCTTCTTATACTCAGCGGATCGTGAGAGATTCTCTATATATCCCTCTCTGCTGCCCCTCTGCTGCCCTCGTTCGACGGCAAGCCATCCCGGATAGCCGTGCTGACGAGGCCTTCCAGCCTGAGGAGCTGCCCATTGTCACGGCTTCTCGTTGCCGTCGCCATCTACGCGTCCCATGACAGACGACAGAAGCGAGCTCCAAAGCGCCACCCTCCTTCATAGGATCCTGTCACAAGGTGATCCTGTCACAGGCTCCTGCGTGACCAAGCTCGGTCTGACCTCCAAGTAGGGGTTGATGACTGAATGGGTTATGACTGAACGATCTAGATCTCACTGTCCTACAAGGTTTCCAGTCGGACAGCTCGGATATACAGCCTCAAGGCTTCGGCTAGAGGGAATGGGTGCGCCACCAGAGTGCTAGCCCAGTTGTCATTGCACCACAGCTACAGTATAATCACCCCCCTTGTATTACAGTATGAAGGCTCAGTAACGCCTTAGCACCCATGGTCTCACATCGTGGATTGGGATATACACATCGGTAAGTTATGCTTCGCCCGTGAGAAGTATGAAGCATATACGAAGCAGAACGTATGATATTCACTCTAAGATACCAGACCCACACATGATAATACAAGGGGGATACTACATTACTATTCTCAATGAATCTAGATCGATATAGACGAAGTCTTCTATCTCAGCGGCTCGTTCTGCCAGTTTGCATGGCTGAGGTCATGCTGGGTCTTGAAAGGCGGCCGCCATGACTCTCTCGGCGCTGTCTGGTTTATACCCGATATAATCTCACTCCAGATCATACCAGTGACTATAGCAATTAGGCCGAGGATTGCCTCTGACGGATGCGAACAGTTGATGGTTGCTTACGTACGTCATGTGGCGTTTGCGCTTAGTATGTAGAGTTGTCGTGACCATGCCTGATATCCGGGACACGGACGAACGTAGCGTAAGCCTCTTCTCTTTTGGGTGGTTCCTGTTTCGGTGTGTCGTCGCTATTCGGGAGTTCGGAAGGTGGGTAGGTGACCAGGTATATACTCAGCACCAGGTAACTACCCTGGGAAGCGGCGCGGGCCGGAGAGACAATGCTACCTATACTACAACACCATTATCCCCGGGGGTCGCAATGAGTTTTGATTTTCTCGAAAACACCGTCGCTTCCAGAACTCGGTGGCACAGTAACGAACTAGTGGTTCAAAAGCAATTACTTCTAAAGAAAGACGAAGGAAATGGGTGTGTGGACTGACTGTTGGAGTCGGCGGATGACTATGGCTTCCGTTATCGAATGGCATAGATGAGGAGGCACTATGTAAGAACACTAGTATTCATTCCTCGGTCAATTTCGAATATTTTGGTGTGGTAAGCGTTCTTGTGTTGCAACTTGTTGCTGGGGTGTAGTGTAATAGTATAGTGCTGACAGCAAGCTGTTTGCTCTTCGCTCTTTCGTTCTCTTAACGTAATACATTTAACTTCACCTATGCTGTACGATTTGCTATAAACTTCCCCTGCCAAGTTCAATGGCCCCTTTAAGAGCAACCCAATATCAGCCTGTCTTGCTGTAATGCCGTTCTCCCATAGGTAACTTTGCACTTTCGTCAAACTTATGAAATGCTCCTGTCATGAGTTAATGTTTGATTATAACAATGTGCATGAAAGGTCGTTAAGATCCAAAGCATAGTAATATCTATCTCCACACTTCTTCCTTATGTACTTTCACCTAGAGTCCCTGATCAAGAAGCATTCCGCCAACCCGTCAGGGGCACAAGTAACTTCCACTTATATTTTTCGTTGCCTTATAAAAGTTGTGTAATGATCCCCTTAGAGCCCTAGAAAGTTCCGAAGTGGGTGTTCTGGACTTAACTCTATTTGCTGGACCGAAGATACGTTGGAAAGAGAAGAGGCTCGCTCGATTCAACGGACTTGCTTCAGTTCATGAGCCACATCCACATACCATCCAGATTTAACTTAAGAAATCCGACCCGTGTTGTCCAAATCAGAATCCAACCGTTATAATATTCTTCTTATTAGCATTTACAGTAAGTCAATGACCATATTAGATATGGTTCTATAAGACTAAGCTACAGTTATACTCTAATATAGTCTTATCAAGATAACTTCAATATGATGTACAGTAAGGAATGCGGTGTTTGAGAGTAGCTATACCTTCGCAACGTGCATGCCATCTGATCACATCAAATTCAATTTGAGACCCCTTCACTATCATCTCAAAGGGGAACACCCCCGCCCATAGAAACCAGGTGATAACGCAGCGTTCGTCACGGAGGCTGGATTTTTGTATATGCCCTATATGTCTACCTTGGAACTATCTTACCGACGAACTGTGATGCTCAGGGGCAACAAAGAACTGTATCCTGATGAGATGGTCACTTCCGTTTCGTTCCGTCTCTCAGTCCTGGGAGCTTAGCGATTATACTGTAGATACAATGACTGTCTCCGAAACCGGTCTTTCCGGCCTCTTCTAGGCCGAGGGCCCGTATCACTACGCAGGAACCCGCTTGCATATATTTTTCAGATCAGGAGGTTCTGGCTGACACGTTAGAATTTATTCCTTGTACACCCGAAATATGCGGAAACCAGTCATACTTACCAAATAATTACCTGGATACCGGATACTCGGCCAAGACTGTTTTCTGCACCCCAGCTCTTCGCCAACGCCGGGCTTACCAAACGAACATCGTCATGTCTATAAGTTGGTTTGCTCAACTGTCGGCCTTTCTTCGCTTACATAGTACGAGATTCTAGACCATTGCACTGGATTTCCGCCAAGGATTCTTTCGGTTTTCGGCTACTACGTATAGTTCAGACTCGCATCGCCCTAGATTCTCCTAGATTGATACTACCTTACCTCGGTATGGTACCGAACTCTATCATGGTAGGGCAAACAACCAATTATAGAAGGTTAAGAACGCTGAAATGTGGAACTGCAACGCCACAACGTGCTGAACGTGCTGAACGTGCTGAACGTGCTGAACGTGCCTACCTATTCTGGCAGTACGATAAGCAAGCTTTCGGGCGCTAGATAGTCTAGCCGGTGAGATCCTGGCGCGCATGAATCTACCTACTATACGTACTGTACCTGAGTAGGCACGGTAGGCAGGTATGTACTTCTACATTAGGTGTGTTGTGCATACCTATCAGTACTTCGTACGCCACCAGAAATTGTGCTGTTCCTAGATAGTACCTAGTACGAGGCCCAAGTATAACGACTTGGACAGACGGCCAGCAACCTGGAAGGTTCAATGACCTACAGGATTGCACAAATTTAAAGTAGGGGTCTGCCGCTGCGGCCGCACTATATTACCGCGCGATATAATGCGACCTAGCCCCCACATGCAATCCTGCCTGTAACGATGTACATACCTATGGTAGTATCCCGAGGTCTTTTGCTTCCTCTTTCCAGGTTTTCCTTACATAGTAGCGATAGATTGCTGCCTGTCACTGTAACCGCTGTCAACCGTTGTCAGCCAGCGAGGGACTAGAACCCCTCAACTATTACTACACATGTCGGCTCCCGCTGACCAAGCAGCAGTAGGGCTGCTCCCAGAGGCGCAAGAGTCTCAGGGTCAGGGTGGACAGGGTCAGGGTGGACCTAGTATTGCTGCCATCGAAACCGCCGCCGACAAAGCCGCCGCGTATGTCGGCCAAAAAGGCAACTACGGCCCATCAGCCGGCGAAGAGCTGGGGAAGGGCGATGTCTTGGCGGCTACTAGCAGCGGCGGGGCAGCCGCGGCGATCGTGACGCCCGTGTACGCGTCGTCCGAGACCCCGGAGACGGCGCGCTACGAGGTCTGGGCGTGGTACGCGTACTACATCGGGGCCAACGGCCTGTCGCTCTTCAACTTCGGCCCCACCGCCTTCCAGAACCTGCTCTCGCAGGCCGCGCCGGCCGACACGGGCCTGCTGGACTTCGGCGGGCACCTGCGCAACGTCAACTCCATCGTGCTGCTGTGCAACGGCATCAGCTTCGCCGTGCAGGCCGCGCTCTTCCTCGCCATCGGCGCCTACGCCGACTTCGGCTCCGGCCGGCGCTGGGTCCTCGTCGTCTTCAGCCTGCTGTCGTACGGCATCGGCTTCGGCTGGCTGGGCGTCCACGAGCCGGGCCAGTGGCGCGCCGCCGCCGCCCTGTACATGCTCGGCCTGCTGTGCTACCAGCTGACCCTCACGTACTGGACGGCCGCGTTCCCGGCCCTGGCGCGCAACACGCGCCGGCTGAAGGAGGCCGCGGTCGCGTATGCCGAGGGGGAGATGACGCAGCCCGAGTTCGACCTCGCCGACGAGATGGAGCGCAGCCGGCTCAGCAACGTCGCCTTCTACATCCAGAGCGTCGGGGAGGTGGTCATCCTCGCTGTCATCGTGGGCGTCATGTTCGGCGTGCACGTGACCGACGGCACCGAGGCCAACAACTGGGGCCTGAGCGTGCTGATCGCGGTGGCGACGGCGTTCTGGGTGGCCCTCGGCGTGCCGTGGTTCTTTCTGGAGAAGAAGCGCCCCGGCCTGAAGATCCCCGACGACATGAACATCGTCACCGTTGGCCTGTGGCAGCTTTGGGAGGCGGCGACCCAGATCTGGCGCCTGAAGCAGAGCCTCATCTACCTCGTCGGATACTTCTTGCTCGGCGACTCGTTGAATACGACGGTGACCGTCATAGGGACCTTGCAGAACAGCGTTGTTGCGTACGATACCCTGTCCCTGACATATCTGTTGATAGTGGGCATCGTCGCGCAAGCGGTCGGCATCGGTGCCTTCTGGCTGATCCAGAAGCGCGTGGGCATCAGTGCCAAGGGGATGTTCAACGCCGTCATGGTCGCCATCATACTTCTCGACGGTTGGGGCATGATTGGGAACTGGACGGACAAGTTCGGTTTCCACAACGCCTGGGAGTTCTGGGTATACCAGACGTTTTATGGCTTATTTGTCTGCCCATGGTACTCGTACTCGCAGATCCTGATCTCGTCCGTCACCCCGAGAGGGCACGAGTTCCTGTTCTTTTCTTTGTTCAGCATTATCGGCAAGACATCTTCGTTTATTGGTCCGCAGGTCAGCAGTGCCATCATTGATGCATCCCCGGGCGGCAGTAACAACAGCGCGCCATTCTACTTCTTGTTTGCATTGAGCCTTGTTAGTGCAGTTGGGATATGGGTCTTCTTGGATCTGGAGAAGAGTGCAAGGGAACAGGAAGTCTTCTTGAAGGAAGAGAAGGCTAGATTAGGACTGGCATGTTAACTTATAGGTCTGAAGAAGCCAGGAAGAAGACGAAGGTAGATGGACAGAAACGTGGCAGCAAGGGGATGTAGATGGCATCACCTGATGACCGGGGAGAGCACGGGCCGAATAATTGATCATTAGGTAATTGTTACCTGCCTTGGCGATCTTCGTGCATTGCCATGACTCCAATAGCCTGCTTCCCGCTCTGGGCTATATATGCTACATACATAGACTATGTAACATCTATGTATGCTGTGGCCGATTCGTAAAGCCACCCTCATCGGCGCTCAAGTTCGACCGGCTACTAAACGAGGAACGAATACTTATGAACCTCCGGACGGATATATCAACCTGACATGCTTAAATATTCACAATGTTCTGTAAGCCAAGCAACCCACCCAGAGACATAGATTAACTAACAAGCAAGACCCCGCGCCCAACTGGAAATATAAATTCCCCTGGGCTTTTGGCGAAGGCAGCTCTGGGACCACTCAGCCTAACGTAACTTGACGAGTTGAAGCATATGGCATGATACTTCATAGGCAGATACCTTCATGGAATGCGCCGAGAATGCTCGGGGAGCAGATATGTAGGTAGTGTTCCATTCCCCATGTCCCCGAGGAACCCTTTTACATTTCCATGATGATTCAAGAGCTCTACTAGTTACTTATGATAAATATGAGGCCCCTTCACACTGAAGGAGCACAATAGCCCAAGTGTTCAGTGCCAAGTGCCAAGTGCGCCAGAAGCTTCTGGTGCCCGGCAGGCGTTATATACCGTCTTATCCCTATAAGTTCGTATACTTTGCGCCAGGGCGCTTGCAGCTTTCCAAGACGGAGGAGGTTGTTCCTTCTTTGGCGACTGGCTTGTTTATTTTGATTACGTTGTTTGATTCGTAGGCCCTGGATAGCACCCATAATTCTCCCTTCGCCTTTCCAATGAACGTACGTCGCTGCACGGGAGATCAACTAACGTATGACGATCTCTTCGCGCCGGCTATACTACAAACTTATAGGGATAAGACGGCGATATGCATACCAAGGTAGGTATATCAAATAACTTGGGCTAGCGTGTTGTTCCTATATAGGGTTGTTAGTTCTACGGAACTCCCATAAATTGTTTCAACATGATAGTTTCGTTTCACTATAGCATAAACTATCTACAACTACGTACAAGGGCTCTACTACCCTAACCAGCCTAGCCAAAGCATAATCCCCTGCAACATCATCTACGTAACCAACTAGGTAGTAGATGGCGAAGTAGGGCAGCGGATAATCTCCATCGCTTGAAAAGGGATTTAAGCGGTTTATGGGGAAAGTATACGAAGCATTAAGGCTAGGATCTGTTGTACTATCGTCAACTCAGAGGCATTCAAGCACGTCTGTAGGTGGATTAATTCAGCCTTGATAGTCAACGCGTGTCGGTGATACATAAACATACGGAATAATGGCCCAGTATAGCCTTGAGCCGGTGCTTGCGTGGGGTCTTCGACCTTCAAAGGCAGGTGCTTCGCCCGTTGGCTACCGAACCAAAGTAACCCTGCACAGCCCGTTGCGACGAAGCTTGCCTAGTTGCGATCTGCCGAAATCCGCGACGCGTCGCCATGTGGAATTTGCACGAGTCGCAACCACTGAGCAGGCATTGAGGATGATCTCATTAAATAGAGAAGGGAGGGCGGGTGGAAGATAACTGCAAGAATCGCTGCTCCGGTTGATCAATCACCACTGTTGCTTGTTGCGTGCTTATTTGTGTGCATACAAGATGGTTCGAATCGCGGCAATCTCACTCTTCAGTGGGCTGCTGATGCGGCCCGCTCTAGCTGCACAGAATCCCCTCGTCTCCCTTCACAATGGCATGGTCCGGGGTACCGTTTCCGAGTATGTGCCGGGCATCAACGTGTTCAAGGGCATCCGGTTCGCGGACCCCGCCACGGGCGAGTACCGCTGGGCGCACCCTCCGCACCCGACTTCATGGAACGAGACGTACGACGCCTTCGAGTTCGGCAACACTTGCGCCCAGATGGGTCGCGACGGCACCGTGGAGGGCTCCGAGGACTGCCTCTTCCTGAACATCTGGACCCCGGAGAACTTCACCAGCACGTCCAACTACCCGGTCTACATCTGGAGCTACGGCGGCCGCTTTTCCGGGGGGTCTAGCTCGAGTGTGGCGTACGACGGGTCGGGCCTTGCGGCCAAGGGTGTCGTCGTGATAAGCTATAACTATAGACTTGGCGTGCTTGGCGGCCTCGCCCACCCCGAGCTGAGCGCCGAGTCTGAAGGCAACTCCACCGGAAACTGGTTCCTGCAGGACCAGATCGCCGTTCTGCACTGGACGAGTGAGAACATCCAGCTCTTCGGTGGGAACCCTAACCAGGTTACCATTGGTGGTCAATCGGCGGGTTCTGGCATTACCCTCGCCATGGTGTACTCCCCTCTCGCTACAGGCCTAATACACGGTGCGATAGCCGAGAGCGGTGCGCGGGCTCCTCATGACCCCATGACCGGCTCTCTTGCCACCAGCCACCGCAACAAGACAGATGCCGAAGCCCAAGGTGTCGAGTTCCTCAAGAAGCTCAACGTGAGCTCCATCGCAGAGGCCCGGAAGCTTCCGGTCGATGTGATTCTGGCCGCCAGCCCACAGTCGGACACGATTTTTGTCGGGACGCCCTTCGAGAACAACTCCGCATACATGGAGCCTCCCGCGTTCCGCCCTGTGATTGACGGTTTCGTCTTGCTGGATACGTATGCGGGGACCCTCGCGAACCACTCGCAAAACGACATCCCCATCATGACGGGTAACAACCGGGACGAAAGCGGCGCGTCGCCGAACCCTAGCGTGACCCTCGATCAGTACAACGCCAACAACGCCGCCATCTTCGGTTCGATCGGGCTCTCGGAGAAGTATAACGAGCTCTTCCCGGCGTCGACGGACGCGGAGGCCGGCGCCCAGTCCAACAACTTCTACCGCAACCAGAGCCTGGTTTCGTCGTGGACCTGGGCGAACGCCTGGGCTGCCGGCGGCGGCAACAACAGCGTCTACACGTACTTCTGGACGCACGCGCCGCCGGGCCAGAGCTCCGGTGCCTTCCACGGGAGCGAGATCAACTACGCATTCCACAACATCCCCTGGGCCACGACGCTGAACGACCAGGCGGTCAACTGGACCGCCCAAGACTACGCCATCCAAAACACCATCTCCCAGTACTGGTACAACTTCATTGCTACGGGCAACCCGAACGGTGGCAACCTGACCGAGTGGGTGCCTAGCAGCAGCGCGTCGAAGACCACGATGATGCTAGGGGATGGCTATGGCACCATTCCGGTGGGGTCCGATGAGGTCGTCGAGCTCATCACAGACTATTTTGACCAGCAGATTGCATGGTAGATAGGGGGCCCGGGGAGAGAAATAAGTCCTGCGTAGTTGAAGGAGTTGAACGAATGTATGAAGCTCACGTGTACCCGGCAACATCTAGCCTACCAAAGACCACCTACAGTTATAGTGTATATATTTGACTCAAATCTGAAAGAAAACTGTTTGACTGAAGAAGTCGTCTGCCACACCGGGACTGCAGCCATACCGGCTGCAGGGATGTATTGGAATTCACAGCTGCCCAATATAGCCAACAGACGATTAATAACGGAAGCCGCGGAAGCCGGAAAGGGAGATACGTGTAGATACGTACAAATAATTGCTGTATATAAACTACCGTTGTTTGCTTCGATGGCGTCAGAAGAGAGGCCTCTGTACGTCCCTTGAGACCATAGAAAGTTAGAACATAATTTGTTCTATATCCCCCAAGCCAACATTCCCCTCCCACACTAAGAACCAATCGAGGTTGAAAGGGCAAAGGAGTACAAGCGCACTATGTCTTATACGAGTAAAACAGACACTTAGAACAATGTTAAGGAACTGCATATGACGATCAATGTACGAAGTACTGTATTGGCATATTTTCCTATGAGAACGGGGCTTGGGTAGGATACAGTGATTAATTCTAGCAAAAATATCGTTCAATATTAGCTTCATTACATGAACATGTGAGAGAGAACACACTGCTATTATACAACTGTAGTGTCTTATATTGCGGCATATACTGTCAAGCCCTTGCCAGTTGATTGGCTGATGTACCTAACCCCTCCATGGATCACCAGTACACTTTGGTGATACCAGGTACCGTCTGATCGATCGAACCCATCCATTTTTAAGTCTTGTTAAACTCCAACCTACTCCAACTGGACCTCGACCTCCCTGCTGCTCTTGGCGCTCTCCTTCATCGCCTCGATGATCCGCAGGACGTCCCGCGCCTGCGACGCCGGCACGGGCACATCCGCCTCTTTGCCGCTGCGGAGCGCCTCGCCGAACAGCTCGTAGATCTTGCCGTACGTCTGCGGCTCGGCAGTCGGGTGCTCGCGCTCCTCGATGGTGGCGCCGTCCGCGCCGACGACAGCCAGCCTCCCCGCCGCCTGCGGCTCCTCGTACCCGTACCGCGCGTCCCCCGGCCGCGGCCCGCCCGGCGTCCGCAGCTGGCCCTCCTGCGGGTCCAGCCCGGTCTTGCGGTAGCTGCCGCGCGACCCGCGCACCCAGAACCGCGGCTGCCGCGCCTCGGCGCTGATCACGCCGATGCGCACGTTGACGATCAGCCCGCTCTCGTAGTACAGGTGGGCGGCGACGCTGTCGATGTCGAGACTCCGGCTGTCTTTGTTGAGCAGGCTGCCCGACGTGACCCCGTCCCGCTGGCTGAGGAACTTGGCGAACACGCTCCGCGGCGCCCCGAACAGCGCGTACGCCTGGTCGACGAGGTGCGCGCCCAGGTCGTAGACGGCGGTGCCGCCGCGCTCGAGCTCCAGCGACGCCTTCCAGGTCGAGGCCGCCCCCGCCGCCGCGGCCGGCTTCGCCGGCCGGTACCGGTCGAAGTGGGTGTCGACCTCGACGATGCGGCCCAGGACGCCGTCGGCGAGCAGCTGGCGCACGGTCAGGAAGTCGCTGTCCCACCGGCGGTTCTGGTACACGCAGAGCAGGCGGCCCTTGTCGCGGGCGAGCGCCGCCAGCGTCGCCGCCTCGCCGCTGCTCGGCACGAACGGCTTCTCGACCAGCACGTGCTTGCCGGCCTCGAGCGCCTGCCGCGTGAAGGGGAAGTGCGTCTCCGGCGGGGTCGTCACGATGACGACGTCGAGGGCCGGGTCGGCGAGGAAGTCGTCCAGCGAGGCGAAGTGCTGGATGCTCGGGTGGTCGCTGGGTGCTGAGGACTCGGGGGTGGGGCGCCGCTGGAGGATCGAGTGCAGGGTGAAAGCAGGCGTGGTCGTGACGAAGGGGATGTGGAAGACCTTGGCGGATAGGCTTTGTATAGGGACGAGTTGTGCATGTGTCAGCCAGTAGCCAGTTTACTAGGCATAGAGAGGCAATGAAGGAGGGGCAACTCTCAAGCATAATACTTTGGAGGGGG
>JAKJXP020000067.1:59625-249724 GCA_022225965.2 Diatrype stigma
GTGCCTGCGCAGTGGTGAGGTGGGGCGTGACGAGGACGGGGCCGGGGACGGGGTACTCACCCATAGCCAATGATACCCACGTTGAATGATTTTGCTTCTGCCATATTGTCTACTCGTTTCGTTCCTTCGTGGCAAAGACAAATAGGTAGAGGAGGTTCGGAATGTTCAAGCTACGGAGAAGGATCTAAGGGGTAGGCATAGGAGAGTGATATATATATGCATCAACTACTTTGTACCCCCGTAGATGTTACAAGGGTTCTGTTGATTAGCAATACTTGAGGACTATGGAACCACGAATGCCCACATAAAGGCGAATGGCCTGGGAGCTCGCCAGGAACCAGGCGATTAGTATGACTAGGTAAGGCGGGGTTGATTCAGTGCCAATGCTCGGCTAGAAGTCCATAGCAGTTCTATACGGGGTATGCTTATACGCTAGCCGTTCCTGCTCTTCGTCTTGCTGCTGTTAATGTTGTCTTATAACTATATAGGCAGCTAGGTAGTTACTGTAGGCGGGAAGACAGCTAGCTAGGTTGAGGTCTCAGTGAATGATACGCATAGAAAGTGGTAAAGTCACCGGCATGTGATGGTCCCCCTGCTCGGCGTATTTGATAATTGATATTCCAGTACCAGAGCTCTGACGTAGGACTGGCTAGGTACTCCAGTGATCTTACTGGTCAACTGTTATTCTTGCCTGAACAGGTAAGGCTAAGATTCCATCGCATTGGAAGATCTCAGCTGAAGGTCCCCCCACCCCGGACTTAAGGCTGACCGGGGCAGCATAATGATATGGTTGATGTTTATAGCACGCTGATAAATCAGTATAGAGATTATGAATCCTTCTTCCAACGACCGCGCGAGACTTTGAATATGTGACTGGAAAAATGAGACTCTTATATTAAATATTAATTAATTAGAGAGGATAGGGGAGAATCCCACATACCTACGTCATGATTGGTAGCCATTGGAGGGGCATACACTTGATATGTGCATACCAGGGGTTAAAAGGGTCTTGATAAGATAAAGCTCTACTATCTATTTCCCATCGGCCTGGACTCGGGCGACGGGCCCTGGCAGCTTCAGATATTTCCGTTACTCGCTGCTCCGTCTCTACATGCTCAGGTAGACGGACTAGGTACAGGTTTTCTTATTTTTCTATTTCGGGATCGGGAGGTTGTCTGTTATCTATCGTCTGTCTCGCTAGCTTCTTATGAGCAAGCGACTTCTGCTGGATTATTATACTCGCACTAGAAACTAATGGCATCTCACTTGACTTGCTGATATTGTTGCTCTCGGATCCTTCGTGCCATGGGGCAAACCAACCGCCGCTTTTATATCGGTCGTCTTCTCTTTCCATAGCGAGCCACGGGTAGCTAGCTGCAGAAGTAAATAAGGTGGAGCCTGTGAACCTCGGGGATCATGCCTCCTCGATTACAGAGATGCCCTCGTCGCCTATGTGGGCCTAGACGACCATGGCCCTCTCCCCAGCTCCCAAACTTGGGCCACTACTACCTTTCGGCTCGGGTACAGTCCCCGTTTCAGGACGGGCGACGGTCCTTCAGCGCGACGCCCCGCCGGCGCGAGCTTCTCGACGTCTCAACGCTTCCCGACCGCATCCTGCCGCAGTACAAGGAGAACCCCTCGGGCCTGCTATCCCTGCAGTGGCCCGAGCCCCCGCGGAACGTGCTGATCGTGCCGAAGCTGCTGGCGCCCCACGTCACCGAGGCCGCCGTCGCGTTCGCGCGCTACGTCGCCGCCGAGTACCCGGGCCTGCGCCTGATCTTCGAGCGCGGCGTCGCCGAGGCCGTGCACGGGCTGCTGCCCTTCCCCGTGTACACGGCCACGTCCCCTGATCGCCCGCCGACCGCCGCCTTCCCCGAGAAGACGGACCTCGTGACCACCCTCGGCGGCGACGGCACCATCCTGCGCGCCGCCAGCCTCTTCAGCCTGCACGCCTTCGTCCCGCCCATCCTGGCCTTCAGCATGGGCTCGCTGGGCTTCCTCGGCGAGTGGAAGTTCGAGGAGTACAAGCGCGCCTGGCGCGAGGTCTACATGAGTGGCAGTCGTGTCGCCATGGCGGACCTGCAGGGCCCGCACACCCAGGCTGCGGCGGCTGCGACGGGGGTCGGTGGTCACACCCCTGCTGACAGCGATGGCGAGAGGCTCAATGATGCCTGGAGTAGTGTGCGGGGGAAGAGCATGGGCACCAACCGGTCCGCCCGGGTTATGCTTCGAAACCGGCTGAAGGTTGGCATCTACGACGGTTCGGGCGCCAACGTCAACGAGCAGCTGATACACGCGCCGACAGCATCGGACGCAACGAGCAGAAGCAGCAGCCACGGCGGCGGCGGGCCCGCCGCCTTCCACGCCATCAACGAGCTGGTGATCCACCGCGGGCCGAACCCGCACCTGGCCTACATCGACGTGTTCGTGAACGGGCACCACCTGACCGAGGCGGTGGCCGACGGCTTGCTGGTCAGCACGCCGACGGGCAGCACGGCGTACTCGCTGTCGGCCGGCGGCAGCATCGTGCACCCGCTGGTCAAGGCGCTGCTGATCACGCCGATCTGCGCGCGCAGCCTGAGCTTCCGGCCGCTCGTGCTGCCGCTCACCAGCCGCGTGACGCTGCGCCTCGGCGCGCGCCACCGCGGCGGCGACCGCGGCCTCGAGGTCAGCGTCGACGGCCGCCGCCGCCCCGGCGCCGACTTCCGCCCCGGCACCGAGATCCGCATCGAGGGCGAGCTCATCGTCCCCGCGGCCGGCGGCGGCGGCGCCGCCTGGGTCGGCGGCGTGCCCTGCGTCATCCGGTCGAGGTCTCCGCGCAGCAGCATCGGCAGCAGCATCAGTGGCGATGCGAAGACGAGGTTGGGAGCAGCTGATGGTGGCGGCGCTGCTGGGGACACGATCATCACCGAGGACGACGATGGCTGGGTTGGTGGGCTGAACGGGTTGTTGAAGTTTAATTATCCGTTTGGAGAGGAATAGTGGACAAGGAGGAGGTCCGATCGATAACGGGAAATGGACGGGCGCATAGTGCATTTGGAAAGGAGTTACTTCTATTTCGGACTTTGGCTTTAGGTTTTGTTGGTTATATTATACAGTGCTTGTTGATGGCAACGGAGCTCTCCAATTGCGACTCTTGCTGGCGTAGCGCAGTGATTTCCGCACTTCAGTCTGAAGGAGTTCATGTATACGATACGATACTGTCTCGCCCGTATATACGGCTATATCACGGAAGATTGAAGTCATCATGCATTTTTAGCTACTGCTGAAGATGTCCGCAAATACTAGCTAGGTAGCTGCTATATGTGGCTGATGCTAATGGTAAACTATGAGAGCACCAGCGCGGATTTGGAGATATATGGTCGCATCTTTTCTCATGCAATTCCTGATTCCTAGTTCATTGCCGGTGAAGCTGCTGCCAGGATGATCAGCCCAGTTGATAGCTAAGTTCTCATGGTTCAGATTCTGGTTGACTCCGTTGGGCGTCGATGAATAAAGGCGAAAGACGAAAGGGGGTGGGGGGTGGATGGTGGATGATGAGGGGGAAAGCTAGACAATAAATCCCTGAGCCTTGAGAACCTCCCTAATCTTATCGAGTGCTGATCTCAATCCAGAACGATCTGATTCTTCCAGCAATTCTACAGACCCCTCGGTTGCCTTCACAAGCTCTGCTGCGTGTATCAGTAGATGCACCTTGGCTGTTTGGCGCCAGCATCTCGTGACGAGGATAAGCTCATTAAGGGGGGGAAGGGCAGGTTGTGGCGGTGTGTCGACGTCTTCCTCATGTTCTTGTTCCCTTTCCCTTTCCTTTTCCCGCTCCCGCTCCCGTTCCCGTTCCTTCCTGGCCTTCTCTGCTGCTTCTGCTGCATCGTGTTGGGCTTGCACGGCATTATCTCTAGCTTTGACACTGCTAGCCCACGGAAGAATCGCATAGTTTAATGTCCAAGCTCGCAATGCATTGTTGTAATTTCTTGCCATCGACGGTTCAATATGGTGTTCCCGTCCTGGCTCGTTGTACCATGGCTCTTCGCAAAGGATCATAGACTGGATGCTTACAAGCACCTGCAAGATCGTCGACTGGCCGGGGCGCCATGGCTCTCCGGACCACGTGCCGAGGAGGGAGAGACAGACTGTAAATCTTGTGTTAGCTAGTTACAGCAAGCTACCAACATACCATTCATCATCAAACCGACTCCGGACCAGAAAAGTAGTGCTATGCGAAAGTAGTGGTATACTCTGCTTACCTTTCCCGTCTTCGTAAAGGTTAGGGTTGAACCGTACCGTTCCTCCATTAGTGGTCATGAAACGCACACGTGGAGGAGAAACCGGGTAGTTTATTGGACAGAATAGATCGAATTCAAAGAACCCGTACTCATAAGGTGTGCCCTTCGTGCCGATGATGAGAATCTTCATCACGTCTAAGCGAGAACTTCCGTGGCGTACATAGATACCCTCTGGAAGCGATGTAGAAAGACTTGAGACTTCCGTGATCAGTCGTTTCATCCGACCGCGAGGGGGCTCCTGATTAACTGCCTGGCGTGCGAGGGCCAGAAACCCGAAATCATCCAATATGACCTCGTCGGGCAAGTCCCTCACACTTGTCTCGCGGTGCCAGTCACTCAGGCTCAGGCGGGTTGGACCACTTCCTCCGCTGGTATCCATCTTGTAGTGGAATATATGTTTATTCTTATTGACCAGGTCTTTGACGTCGTGTAGTCTCCTACTGAGCGCTAGTATGTTCTGCCCGTTGGTGTCAGAGAATTCATCTGCGTGCGGGCATGCGTGCGTCAGGACCAAGTTGGCTTGCTCAGTAAAGGCGGATAGAAGGGTCGCGAGAGCCGATCCGGTATCTCTCATCGCCACCTTGGATGCAGTTATACTCTTTTTAGATTCGAATGAGATGTCAAGCAGACTGCCTCCCCTTTCATGGTACAGGGGACGGTCATCGTGAACGAGAGGGGTCGTTGCTGCATTACCACTGAGAGCTACAACAAAGTCCAACATCCCTTCGTATATGAATCGCTGTGTGCTAGCAGCGTCGACGGAGTTGATTCTAAGCATAGTCGCCGCTCGTTCTAACAGTGGGCTGCGTGAGATGATTAGTGCCAAGTGGCCCGCTGGCGGAATATTGGATGTGCCACTGTGCTGATGTGACAATAGAACAGCTATAAGTTTGAAGTAGGCCTCCTATATTATGTTCTTGCGTCAGCATCTAGTTTGTAGAGAGGGGCTTGAGGTTTGCCGGTTGTTCTGGGACTGTTCGAGGATCTAGGCCGACAGGCTTGGCCTGTCAGACATTGTGTTTTCGAGGTAACGTGTGCGAAATATAAGTACATAGGGGATAACGCTTGGGTACTAACCTGGATGGGATCATCTTCAGGTGATATTTGCTTAGGTGATTCGACCTTCGGGGGTGGGGTGCAGAAGACCTGACACATCTCAGCATTCTTCAGCCCGTGTTCCCAACCGAGTGGCTATAGCTCATCCGATGCAATAGATAACTTGATGAACTTACAGGTTCCTGTGGCTGGGGAGTGAAGGAGGGAAATCCAAAGTCATTACCAGATTCATAGCCTACTCCTCTTGCAGTAGCTGATGGTCTGCTGGAAGACCTCAGAACACGGTCATGGATCTTGCCCACAACTTTGAGGTTGCGCATGGTCTCCAAGAGCCGAGACGGTGCACGGTGCCAGCCACAGCATAGTGCCCAGATTGCGAATAGTCTTCCCTTCGGACATCTGCAGCAGCTAACGCTTATTGGCTTCCCCTCGACCTGGATTGATGTGTTCGTGAATCCTGATACAGCCTTTCCACAACCCGGGCATGTGGTTCCTCTGCAGGATAGTGTCTTACAGGATAACCCGCATATGATAGCACCTGAAGACAATAAGAGTTATCAACATGTATGCTGGTGTTTTGTACATTGAGGTGTTCGCGAGAGGCGCTGCTTTGTATGTCGTATACTTCACCATTGCAAATACAGTAGATGGAAATTGGACTTACCTTTGTCGATCGCAATCCAGCTCCTGGTCATTTTGACAACATCTCCAGGTTGAATTGATGCTTTCTTATGGCACCCAGCACACGGGGTGGAAGTCACACTCTGGATAAAGTCCTGTAGCGGGACAAGTGTTTCTTGGATCGGTACGCCGTCCACAAGGTATAGTTCATCATCAGTTGAAGATGAACCAGAACCTTCCACTTTATCAAGTTCCATGGGAACCGGTCCTGTATCGTCGTGGACAACTTCCATCTCCCCTTCCGTGGAGTGGGAAGAGGGCGACATGGTATATCTATGGTCTATGAAGGAGAGATACGACAACTGGTGAAGGAAAGAACTGAAGGCTGGAAGAAAACAGGCCTGTTAACGTCGGAAAACTACCAATCTACATGAGAGAAGGAAGATTCTTGGCGGCGCGAAAGAGAGCCGGCCGATGACCTAGCACATCAAAGGTTAATCATGTAAAGGGAGACTGATGGGAAGATAAGGGAAGATGGGTTGGTCGACGATCTGACAAGGAAAGAAGTAGGTAGATGCCTGGACGGGAGAAAGCTGATACGATAAGGTTGACAATATCAACAACATGGGGGAGCAGGACGACTGTGAAGGAAGAGAACTAACGATATAAGAAGATCCAATAGTAGAATCATAAACCTAGAATTTTGAGCAACGTCCTTGGCCACACGGCGGTTGACCACAGGAGGTCGACGGTTTGCAGGAGAGGGACCTTTGGAACCGGAGGGATCCTGATCGCGAGAGTGAGATGGGAGCTTTGGACAACTTGAGTTGATAGACTCTGGCAGAACCAACGAGAACCGGAGGGTGCAGTAATGTAGGTTGAAGAGGGAGATAATGCAGTAGAGAAGAAGCCAATGATACAGAGGGATGAATACACTTGATGGTGATATACTAAGGCCTGACCTGGATAGTGGAGGGCAAGACTTGACCGTGTAAGTAGGCACCAGGCAAGGATGAACGACACATTCATAGGCGTCTTGGGCGCGTCTGTACCTGTGTATGTACTTATCGGTAACCGTTGACCATTTTCGATCTAGGAAGCATAACACCTGGATGGATAAGAACAGGAAAGGCAGGACAATACAGCCAACCTAGGCTTTGTCGAGAGATTTGACTTCAAGGCCGGTTGCTTCAGCTTGAAGGACGTCGGCACGTTCGTTGCTGTCACGTGTATCCAGATAGCCTTACCTACCTGTACCTACTTAGTATCAAAGGACAGGCTGGTGCCTTAATCGTGCCCAGTCAGTTAATGCGCTGCCTTAGGCACCTTCATGTGTACCTGCATGCCTGTGCGGCTATTTCAAATTGAAGTATAAAGCATAAAGTATCGAAGCGCAACTTTAGGTAGGCAGTACAAACATCTGCATTGGAAGAGGCATACGTGCAAGTTGCATGTTTATACGTACCTACCTACATACCTACCGGTAGTACTTGTATCACATCCCACCCAAGAATGTAAGCTTAAACACTCTGTGTACATGATACTCTGTGTACATGATACCCGGGTGGGCTACACAGGCATATGGGATTCCTTTCAACGAGATCAGAGCAAACTGTAGTTGTCCTAATCTGTGACCCTACCTAGGAGATTCAAACCTCAGGTAACTAAGAGCAAATGCTTATGTGTGAAGACCACAGGGATTAGTAATAATGACCTATCAACATAGGCATGTGCTACAGGTACCTAGGTAGGCACTTGTAGGGATTTGAAAACAATACCTAGGTACCTGGTAGGTTAGATAATAGTTTAAAAGGCGGAACTCAGAATCACAGTCCAAGATAACTAAAATAGCCTAGGTTAAGGACCTAGGTAGGTACTTAACCCCAATTATGCACGATTGTACATACATATACATACTATTTAGTCTAGGTACATACCCTCTGCCTACCCCCCCACTGCCCCTCCACCCCTTAACTACCCCCTCAGCCCCTGAGCCCCACCAACCCCGCACTATACGCTAACGCTGAATATAATCAAGGGCAGACTGGATGCAAACAAGACCAGTAATGTTTGTTATCTACTAGCTTGCAAATACATGTACTTATTATTGGTGGGAAAAGTTTGTATATATCTCTACATAGTCAACATATCGTATAAGTATAGGGATTACGAAGGGTCTATTATTCATATATGAACATAGTTATCCAGCCTGGTGCTGACCGAGCTTGCGTACTGCGCCATACGAAAATTCATCTCCCGACGTTTTCCTCTATCCAACTCCACATCCGTAAGACCGACTTACGTTCCAAAGGGCTGACATGGGAAATAGTCTCTGACAGCAGGCTTGTGTTAGTCAGGTCAAATGAAGGTCCTGTTGTGACGTCTTCTTGCAAATGTAGCCCTCGGTCTTTCGGACTTCCATCTCTTTCGCTGCCATACTTGGTTTTCCAGAACCCGAGAAGGCTTCGCGATGGATGGTTCTGTCCTTGACGCTCCAATGCCGCCTCTAGCCTTTGAAGCCATTCGTGCGGTTGCACGATATCAAACTTTGGAGGGCCGGCCTCTCGAACCACCCACTTGAGCATCTCGTTCCACGTGGGTGTTTCGTGCGGATTCAGCACATGGTATACCGGAACTGAGGATGCTGAGACATTTGGAAGCACTGAGACTCCTGGCGATGTTCTACTTCCACCCTGTGATATCCCCTTGGAGTTCTCGGGCAAGAGGATCTCCAACACTGCCCTAGCAGCGAGATCGACGCGTAGCCAACTGAGAGGCATGTCACCGAAGTCGGGTAAACACCCTGCGACCCGTGCCGTGGAAAGCATAAGCGGGTACGCTTCGCTGATGTTCCAGAATCCTGCTTCGTTTCCACAAAGCTGTCCAACCCGGATAATCGAAATGGGGGGTCGCTTGTGAACGCCTTTTGCTGCGGACTCGGTCTCTGAGTATGTATCGAATGCGGAAGAGCATATCCTCTCCGACACCCACTTGGATCTGGCATAACCTAGTGACGACGAATCCATCGGGTCAGAGGAGATGGCTTCGGGTACTATCCCTCTCGGAGTGTTGGAAACAGCTGCTGTCGAACTAATGAAACAAAACTGTGCGCTGGCCCGCATGGCGAACTGGACCAGGTGGCTTGTTCCCCGGAGGTCATCATCGAAGGAGCTTAACCGAAGGCGAAAGTTCACTGTCCAGGCAGCGTGTAAGAAAAGTGTTGCTTCTTCTAAGATACTCTTTCTGATGTCCCCTGATAGCCCAAGGTTAGTATCTGATAATGCACAAGGCAGGCATACGACCCGCTCATCGAGATGGGTAGGCTCTTCAGGCGGCTGTGATTTGGCTAGCCCACGCCCTGAGAGACTATTCAATACGCGCTCCTGAGCTGCCAACTGTGTTTGCGCTCGTGTAAGGCAGTAGACCTTGCGGACCCCCGGAGTCCTCAATAGCGAATGAAGTATGTGTGCGCCGAGCACACCAGTCCCTCCAGTGAGTACAATTACAGTGCCACTTTTCATCCCGCGGCAGGGGCTCGGTCGTTGAAAGCTTCCGTATCTGTCAGCAAGTTCCCACATTAGACTGAGTTCAACACCGTTATCTTCGACATCTCGTGTGCGATCACCGTGTCGTAGTCCCTTGATATAGCTCGCTAAGGAGTTGATGTTACCGCAATCGTAGATGATATTGACAGGCAATGGCAAAGATGACTTAGGGAGCAAGGTGTTCTCAATGAACCTCCGTACTTGTATACAAGCCATTGAGTCGACACCTTGACGATAGAGGTCCTCATCTAGTCTGACCTTATTCCCTAGAACATTGGAGAATTCGGCAGCTATTCGGAACGGCAGATCGCTGTCTAGAACCGTCTCGGGATCGCGATCGCCGAATGTACGATCGGAATCCCTGTATATGGACTCGATAACCTCTGCATAACGTTCTTGTGCTTGGCGCCGCAAGATGGTACCCTTACTGCTCTTTTCGAGAGGTTCTTCTCCTTCTGGCGTCTGGACGATAGCCAATGCAGACTTCGATAGACGAGCATAGCTTGGGATGTTATGATTTATCTTCTCTAAGCAAGGCCACAAAGCCATAATCATATCCGCATACGAGCCAGCTCCCGGGTATACGAACAGTAGAGCCCCAGGATAATCTCTACCTGCCCCTACTATGAGGATATCTCGAAGCATGCCCGTCGAAGCTAAGACTGCACCTTCCACGGGAGAAGGGTCAAACTTCTTGCCGTTGGCTAAGGCAATCTGCGCATCGGCTCTGCTGTGATATCGCCAAGCGTTGAGAACTGTGGGATGTGCTTCGAACAAATCTGACGTCGCATAGGAACCGTCGCTGCGGTTTGTCTTCGTTCGCAGTGGCCATCCCGGCTTAACGATAAGCTCCGCCAAGCCGTCTCCCCTAGGCTCGAATGCTAAGAGACCCGGATCATCAATTGCGCGAAGGTATTGCCATTCAGTATCAGCGCGGTGATCTCGATGCGACGACATGAGGAATCCGCACTCAGCGCTGCCCATTCGCGACACCAAATTGACGCCACTTGCTACCAGCTCATCGCCGATCGCGGCTGGCAGTGCTGCGCCACCAACTCCCACTATACCAAAACTCAGCAGAAGCTGGATGCCTTCGTCGTCGGATCCTAGCAATCGAAGGACAAAGGGCACCGACGAGAAGTACTGCACAGGACATGTGGAATTCTCGCGAGCGTATCTCACCGCTCTCTGCACATTGGTTCCAGTGATCGGGCAGTGGTCCTCGGGGAAGAGCCAGATCATGGCGCCGCTTGTCCATGCTCGAAAACAGTCAGCAAGCCCACCGTGATACAGTGGAGTCGTCGTGAACGTAGCAGCCTGGCTTTGCTTGCCGGCAAACCGCGGCAAAACTCCAACTGCTCCCCAGTGGCTCTGAAAGATGGGCTTCGGTAAGCCACTTGATGTCCCAGAGGTATGGCGGACGTAGGCGATGTCAAGTGTTCTAGGCCTGACTCTAAACCCTCTATCGACGTTGAAACCCACCGGTAACAACGCATAGGAAGGGATTGTTTCGATTCTGATGTCGCCCCCGAGTTGGGTTACTCGAAACTTCGCAGTGTCATCCACGAAGATCGTGTTGATGTGACAAGTATGACACAGATGGGCAATCGCTGTCGAGTCCAATTGGGGGCTGTTGAAGTTGAGTACGCCATTCTGTTACACCATTCCGTGAATAAGTACACAACTTGACCACTTACGCCAATAGGAAGACAGTGTACCCTAACTGCATGAAGCCAAACAACGTGAGAACGAAGTCTAGGTTACTCATGCAGATGAGACCAATGACCTGTGTTTCTTTGCATTGGCAAGACCCTATGATTCCTGCCAAGGCCTCAGCTGCGGCGATCGACAAGCCTCTCAACTGGTTAAACGTGACCTGATTGCGTTCTATGGGCTAGTCAGGACGCCTGTCATCATCCTCGGAACTGGATACTGACGACTAACTTTGGTCTGTGGCACCTTGGGAACAGAAGTCCGCAAACCCGAGAGCGGGCTTATCAGGAAACAGCCGCGCTTGCTCATCGAGGAGCTCCAGGATCGTGTCAAATTGAGCTGGCTGCTGTCCTGGTTGATTCCTTTTCTTCCATTGTGAAGCTTGACCAAGTGTACACGTAAAGTAGTTCAGATCCTCGTGATCCATTGTGACTCAGGGCCTTTACAGAGAACCAGTGGATTGAAGATCGGAATGGCCTTGACCTTGGCATGGAGCATTGCTAGAAAACAACTGCCTCGTAAGCAACGCAAGCGTTTTACATGAACCTGCTTGTCACACTCTGGTAGCGAGGTATTGGTATCTGCGATGATGGGGTGCCGTGGAATCGTATGCTCGATCTGACCAAATCAAATGGGTGTTCAGTAACGCTCCCATTGAGCGAGTTGCTTTTGTACTACTTAGAACGCATTCCTTCATGGATGAGGATTTCGATGAGGTCATGACCTGATGAAGTGCATCAAGAAAGAAGTCCAATTAGACTTTCTCTTGAACAGACGGGCATAAGAGTCGGCCACATTACTGGTCTCTCTTAGAAGGTATTCTGAGTCCTACCCCTCCTATTCCGTTACGTAGGATACTCAGTGCTTCACTACTACATACTTATACAATATCCATTTCATTCCGACGAGTAGTGAAGTTGAATTCGATTTGACTCCAGGTCAATCCCAGCTCGAAGATTTAAGAGGCCGGGGCTACCGATTCGGGCCGGCACTGGCGCACTGCTTTATAGACAACTAGTCTAACCTAGCTAGGTACTGGCTACTTGAATTTGCGTATTCCAGGAATGTCGATTTAAAAAAATTCACAGAGAACGAACAAGATGCCACATGCTTCCAGTCGTTATTATCATAGAATCTAGATATTCGGTCCTTGGTGGGTGCCATGGTCCATACAGCCTGATACAGGTACTATCCCCTCTTTCGACCTGTACCTGTATTTGCCGACCTACATACTTAGTTAGACACCTGCGTGACGATTGCTTCATTCGTTCTGTTAGCCGGCTCGGTACATGTGCAGACTAACCTGATGCAGGAATTGGTGATGAATCTGATTGGTACAAACCCTGCTAGCCTTTTCGATGCCGGCCCCGAACCTCAATGCAACCTTGGCAATTCAATGCAACCTTGGCAACCAGGATATCTTATGACACGGAGCTATGAACTGTGGCTTAGGTAGTACGTAAAGTGGTGGAGTGGATGTTCCAGTTTCCAGGTTTTGTTGCTGCCAGTCGACTCATCGTGCCCAAATGACATCATATCATTCTTGTGAAACATCTGCTTCCACAACTCAGCTGCCACAACACAGCTGCCACAACTCAACCGGGCTAGGTCATAGGCGTTGCGCCCAGTCGTACGATACCAGTCGTACAATGCCAGCCGTGCCTGCCCATTCCGGGTGAACCAGTTGCATAACAAGCCTTCCAACCCCGCCTTGAGACCTGCCACGCATTGCTCCCCTCTTCAACTTCTTCAATAACAACTACTACTACTTCGACAAACCTACACAGCACCAATAACGATTCAGCGATATCTCCAAATCAAGGCGTAGCAAACCTAACAGCCTTTTCAGCATATCTCACCTACCTACGAGAATACCCACCTACGCGCGAATACGAGAACACACCTACACCCACCTGTCACATCATGGACTTCGTCAACAAGCTTACCGGTGGCTCCAAGGATGCTGAGGACAAGAAGCAGCAGGAGCAAACCAGCCAGAACCAGGAGAGCAGTGGTGGGGGCTTCATGGACAAACTGAACGGGCTCGCTGGTGGCGGAAAAGAGAGCGAGAAGGATGAAGATGCACTTGACAAAGGTTCGTTGCTTCCTGCGGCCTCTTATATCTATCCATTAGTGATCTTGTCACCGCTGACGCCTGCTGGTTGGTGATATGTAGGGGTGGACTGGGTCCAGGAGCACGTCTTGGGCCAGGGAGACCAGAGCAACGAGAGTGCTGTCGAGCAGGCCAAGGACGAGAAGATCTCCGACTTCATCCGCGGCCAGTACAAGTCGCAAACCGGAAAGGATGTCCCTATCGAGGACAAGGGGAAGTTCTGATCCACTGGAACGACATCGCACCTATCCGTGCAAGCCGATCAATGGCAAACGGAAAACGGAGATGAAGGGAGAGGCATGATGACGCATAAGCTAGCATGGCATGCGGGAATGATTCTATAAATCGACTTCGTTTTGCTTTGTTATCCACCGCAATACATCAGGTAAAGTAGGCTTGTGAAAAGTATGACTTCGTGATTAAGGGGAACCAGAACATGCGCACTGTATACCCTTTCGATGACTATGCTTAATACGAAGAGCTATCTGACTTCATTGTTTACGGTAATTGGATTCTAGGACTTTAGTACTGAATAAACTTGTTTAATAGCTGGCATATGAACCCCATAGTCTCCATGCGTGCCCACATCCGTTCTTCCTAGCGGCTGTACAACCCCCTTTCCTGACTACCTCTGAAGTAGTTCGTAGACGGATAGCCTAACCCACCTTCCCCGCCTTCCCCACCATGAAGCTCACCCCTATTTCCCATATATGATGTACAACTCATTACCATTACTGTTCGTGTGTGGTAGCATCCCGCCCCTTATGCTAAGTAATTCCGTATCAAAAAAAGTGCCGGGGCTAACGTTGTCAAAGATATATTGTAAAGTGTATTTCATTGTTGGGTGGATTTATATTATATTACTCGCGAGATGTGCCCCAGAAATCCGTTTGGCAGAAGAATTCTTGACAGTAGAATTGTGTTTGAACACAAGAGCATCCCACCCCAATAGCTGAAGCCATGATAGTAAAGATGATGCCTACCACATACCCGAGTGAAGAGCCTACCATGTACGTGAGATTCGACCAGTCTACCCCGTATATCAGCCTCTCACCAATCTCTGCAACATGCCCTGTTTCCGTCCAAACCAGATTGAAATCAACTTCAGGTTTCGATCCCGATGCATCTTGTAATTTCCAACGCGTCCTATGATGTATCAGTTTGAACATAACAGGCAGTAAGGAGATCGCTTCACTGACCGGTACACCACTAGGCTCCAAACCATCGACGAATTTGCTTTCATACACAAGGTCTGGGTTACCCTTTGGATTTGATCCGTGCTCTTCCCTGAGTTTATCTCTCTTTTGCTCGACAGTGCTGTTCACATACTCTAAGTATGGAGGATTCCCTGGCTTGACCACTGGTAAAAATACATTAGTAACGCATCGACCTGTAATCCTTTCCCTTTCCTGGATATATGATCCTACCGTTATCAGCAGCGTACACCGAACCAGGGCCGACAAGACCTAGCTCTTCGCACAGCTTCAGGTCTGCCGTATAAGCTGGTTTGTAATGGTCCAGGAACAATAGGTCAATGCGACTGAGCTCGCCGCTCTTTCGAAGGCGTCTCAACGAGTCGGAACTGGCACCGATGACAACCGTCACTAAATCTCGCAGTCCGGCGAGATCCACCAACATTGATATGACCGCACCGAACTCAGGATTCATCTCTAGACTGTAATATCTTTTCCCGTCGACCTCTCTCAATGCCGCAGCAAATGCTATGGCAGAATAGCCAACGTAGCCACCTAACTCGACCATGACTTTCGGTTTCTCCCTTTTGATCAAGTCTACCACGGTCTTCGACTTGTACTTCCCGATGTTCATCAGGTATTTCTGTGTCCTACCGTACTCGTCGATTGCTTCAAGTACCCTCTGTGGGTTCCCACGCATCTGCTCCAACTTAGGGTGGTTGTAGATGAAGTGCAAGAGTGCGATCTCCCGCCCATCGTTGAACTGCAATACCCATGTGTTAGTAGGTCTGTACGAGTACATCACACTGACAGCCTAGCCTAAGAAAATGTACTGACGTATACGTCTTCTTGAGGCTGATAGACCTCATCATGCAACGATTTTGGATCCATTGCACAGGTAAATACGCAAGCACGGGATATTTCGTCTCGATGGATTGCAATGGGCATCGAACGCGTTACTACCTAGCATAAGTACCACAATACCTCAACACTTAGACGTGGAACTGTTAGACACCTAAACCCAATTGTGCATGCAAATGCGCCGTGGTCCCCCGTAGCGGCAGAGCGTGTGAGCCGTTCACATCCCCCACGTGGCCTCGATAGAATGTGATGTGTCACTATGCAACGGCCTTGAGGTCATCGACTTTTGATTCGTTCTGAACGGATCCTCATCTCTAGCGACCAGATAGCTAGATCCCCTGGAGTCTCGAGATCACTGTTCCTCAACTAAGACCTGGTTCCTAGGGATCTGAGACATGAGACGGGTGATCCCAAGCTCGGCAATCTAGTTTAACTACACGCCAGTGAGACTAGCCCGAGATGTACTGCTCGCGTTTATGCGGATCAGGGGCCATACCGAAGTCTAATGGGTCTTGGCGACCTAACGTTTGGACGAAAACAGCTAAACATCGCGGGTAGAGACACACCACCTATCTAGACATTGCAATTGTCTTTAAGATGACAGTCGATTGCGGCTTTTAGTGCTAACATGTGAAGTCTATTGGGTCGATAGCTGTAAGTCATGACGATTCCATTGACGTCCTGAGCAATTGTTTCCGTAATCGAGCATGAGCTGCAAGTTTCGTGAAGGCCAATCGGTAAGAGTGCTTATGTGACGATTGTGTGAAGGGGGTTTATTAAGGTTTCTGTCCTCCCAAATGTGACTTGGTCTCGCATCTCATCCCATCCAACACTCGTCTGGTCTTCACCTACGAATCTATCCGGCACATTATGTCTGACCTTAAGGCTAACGTTTCGGAGACTGAGCATGGCTTTCATGTGGAGGGCTTCGAAAAGATCGAGTACGACTTCACCTTTCTAGACGGAGTCTTTGACATCTCAAACTCCAATCTTGCCGACTGCTACAAGAGATGGGGACGTGTACTTGCTGTCACCGATAAGAATGTCTGCGGCATCTATGGTCAGAAGATGGAACAGTATTTCCAACACTACGGTCTCGAGCTCAGGATTCATAAGACGTCCATTGGCGAGAAGGCTAAGACAATTGACACCTTCTTAAGCATTTGCGATTCCATGACCGACTTCGGAATCATTCGCAAGGTGTGCTATGTAGTCCAGCCGAGATATATACCCTACATACTGATCTATACACAGGAACCTGTCTTGGTGGTCGGAGGTGGTCTTGTCACTGATGTCGCTGGGTAAGAATATCTATCGCCCCTGAAACTTGCAGGGAGGCCACCCACCAACAAAGCAACGGAGCTGACGACGGGAGCTAGATTTGCCTGTGCGGCCTATCGTCGCAACACGAACTTTATCAGAGTACCTACGACCGTAATTGGCTTGATCGATGCCAGCGTTAGCATCAAAGTCGCCGTCAACTATGGTCGGTACAAGAACCGACTCGGCGCATATCACGCGCCCATGCACACGTTCTTAGACTTTTCCTTTTTACGCACCCTGCCGATATCACAGGTTCGAAACGGGTTCGCAGAGCTTATCAAGATCTCGTCGTGCTCCCATCTTCAAGTATTCGACTTGCTCGACAAGTTCTGCGAGCAGCTCATCGAAACCAAGTTCGGTAGAGCCAATGGCTCGCCGGCTGAAGTCCGCCAGGCCGCGGATATCGTGAGTAACTGAGATATTTCGATATGTGCTGCCGGCTAACACATCCAATGTATAGATCAACCGTGAAGGCATTTATGAGATGCTCAAGCTCGAGTCGCCCAACTTGCACGAGATCGGACTGGACCGGGTAATTGCCTACGGTCATACGTAGGTCGCCACCCAAACTCTATGCAAATACGTACGCAGTTCTCACGTTGATTTAGGTGGTCACCGATGCATGAACTCGTGCCTGAGACACCGCTCCGCCACGGCCATGCCATTTCCATCGACATGGCGTATTCGGCAACTTTGGCCAACCAGAGAGGTCTATTATCCAACGACGAGCACTCCAGGCTTCTTACGCTGTTTTCGAGAGCTGGTCTATCCATAGACCACCCACAGTTCGACGAGGAAATACTCGACAAAGGCACGGCAGCCATCTTGAAGACCAGAGATGGCTTGTTGAGACTTGCCGTGCCCAACCCTCTTGGGACATGCACTTTCCTCAACGACGTATGCGCCCAGGAACTGCGAGATGCCCTGCGCAAGCACAAGGAGATCGCTCAGACATACCCCCGTGAAGGCGCCGGGTTGGAAGCCTACGTCGACAGCAGCGACACGGGCTATGCGGACAACGAGACGGAAAATCTGGGCGTGGAGCAGGCTGCTAAGGACGCGGGCATCCTGTCGGAGACTCAGACCGTCGGTAACGGCCTGATGGAGATGAATGGAAGCAGTGGGCATGCCAAAGGTTTACTCAGAGGTCACGCTAAGGAGTTTGTCGACGGCGTCAAGGCCCAGGCATGAGTGAGTACCTTGATGATAGATCTTGTGTAGCAGGCGAAGTATATTATTCGCACGTTTCGGATACACGTAGCTTAAATACATGAAATACTGCTGTTTCTGGCTGGGAAAGCCTTGACGCTGAACTTCGTTAACCGTAGACGAAATCAAACCACTTTACCTAACCGCTTGGGTGCTTCAGCAACCATAAACCTCTGAGGAAGGAGTTCGTAAGTACAGTCGTTGTTCCACCGCTGCGATCCCGCAGACTTTTCTCCGACGGTGTGAGACAACATTGCAAGATGTTGACGCAATGGACATTCACATGCCAGGGATTTATCACAGGACGAATCTCGCCTGCACCCAGGGGATCCACAATGCATGTCGAATATGTCTCGCTTCATGGATGAAAGCGTATTTAGGTGATTCATTAAGGTTATATTGTAATAGCTTGCATCTCCCCTACACCGATACCCTGGCTCCAAATCATCGTAATCCGAAACCCTAGGCAGCTGTATTCCACGCAGGTATATCCTGGCTCGCTCCCCTATACTTCCGCCGAGAGCCGACACCGTGTCGAAAGAATGTTGCTGGAACCAAACTAGCCACTGGAGAAAATCCACCCACGCTGAACTGCGCGTCGACCTTGTGTCAGCAGCAACATATGGGCTAGGCTTTTCGTCTGGGCGACATAGAACAAGCAAGTTGGATATGCTCATCTATAGCGCCTACGTTACGCCATCGTTGTCATTTGGCCCGAGTCCTCACAATATGAGTTGGTCATCTTTTGCCATAGAGACAAGGCCCCTAGCTCTTGTTTTTCTCAGTATCCTATGCCTACCGGTCTCCCTCATCGTGACATTATTAGCCCATGTCACGATACCAGCCCCGTCAGACCCTCAGCCAAAAGAATCCGCCAAGAAGCTTCGTAATGGACAGCAGCATGCCGAGCAACATGAGATGCCGAGACGTGTCCTCATTACTGGCCTTGGAATGGCCAAAGGGCTGACCCTTGCCCGGGCATTTCATCTGTGTGGACATCGTGTCATTGGAGCTGACTT
Organism: Diatrype stigma; assembly: GCA_022225965.2. Taxonomy (NCBI): domain Eukaryota; kingdom Fungi; phylum Ascomycota; class Sordariomycetes; order Xylariales; family Diatrypaceae; genus Diatrype; species Diatrype stigma. The sequence continues at coordinate 78,562 of JAKJXP020000067.1, forward strand.
TGAGGGCTCCGGTATCCCGTGCCCTGGTCGCTATTCCAAGGCACTCTCGACATTTTACCCATTGGAGAAGCCAGGCTCCAAAGATCCTGCTACTACGTATATTCGACGCCTTGCTGAGATAGTCGAGACGGAGAGCATCGACCTTTGGGTGTCATGCTCAGGGGTAGCCAGTGCTGCGGAAGACGCCCTTGCGAAAGAAGCAATTGAGAGGCGGACATCTTGTACCTGCGTTCAATTCGACGCTCAGACTACCTTAAGATTGCATGAGAAAGACTCCTTCATGCAGGAAACTAGGAGACTGGGCCTGCCAATCCCCCAAAGCCATAGCGTGACTTCCCCGGACGACATCTTGAAGATTCTTGCAAGTTCGATAGTATCAGACCCGGACCGAAGGTTCATACTTAAGCCGATCGGCGTCGATGATGCTCACCGTGGCGACATGACATTGTTGCCATGCACTTCACTCGCAGAAACCAAGGCCCGAGTAATGCGGCTGCCTATCTCGCCCGCCAGGCCTTGGATCTTGCAACAGTTCATTCCGGGTGGCGAAGAGTATTGTACGCATGCCCTGGTTATCCGTGGTGTGGTAAGATGCTTTGTGGCATGCCCTAGCGCCGAGCTCTTGATGCATTACAGCGCGCTGCCTACGACGTGTGCATTATCCAGAGCGATGCTGGCATTCACGCGCGAATTCGTTGCGCGATCACCGGACCCCGAAACGTGGACGGGCCATTTGAGTTTTGACTTCATGTTCGAAGATGGTGTCGCGAGTGAGAAGGGGTTCGAGAAGAGACTGTATGCTATCGAGTGCAACCCTCGGGCGCACACGGCAGTTGTGTTATTCAACCAGTATGGTCCAGCGATGGCCGCCATGGTTAGGGCCTATATATCGGCTACAAGCGGGGGCCTGGTACAAGAAGACTCGAACGGCAACAGACGACATGTAGGCCAGAACGACGACGACGGTGTTCAGGACTCGTTGATAGTACCACCTGTAGCGACCCCGCCTCGATACTGGATAGGTCATGACTCGGTGTCTCTGGTGCTACATCGTGCTGGCCATGTAATAACAGGTCATCTGGGGGTGAGCGAGTTCCTCGCTGGCCTTGAGAGCTTTATGGTTCACGTAGGAACCTGGAAAGAGGGCACATTTGATGCCTGGGATCCCTGGCCAGCTTTTGTGCTGTATCACGTATATTGGCCCCTGACTATCTTGTCTGCTTGGTGGCGCGGAGACCATTGGAGTAGAGTCAATGTCAGTACGACGAAAATGTTCGCTAGATAAGACCCCCGAGCTATCGGGAAGCAGTCTGGCTCTATTCCCTCTGATTCATTGGTCTGGCTGGGTGAGAATATGGATTAAGCGGATTAACTATTTCTGCTGCCCTACCATTTACTGCCCTGCCATTTGTGCGAGTTTCAGCGGATGCATTAGACAATTGACAGACTTGTGGATGACAGCGGCAAACATGAATGATTGGAAACATCCAGGCAGTGGCAGGGGTTACAGCTCGAAAGGGCTTCAAGGCTGTTTATTCTTCTGGTTGACGCTGCTTGAAACGTGATCTAACATATCTCTCTTGTTCGTATCGCTGTGATGAGTATGTAAAAGAGAAATAGGGGCATCACAAACTGTAAGTATGAGACCGCTTTACCTACACCCACCCAAAGCTCACCACGGGATATGGATGTATAGACATACATGCACCTAGGCTCCTGCTAGATTAGTGGCCAACAGCTTAGCGTGAGTGTATGTAGTGTGTAAATAGTGTCTATCGTACCTGTAGTTAGTGCACCTGTAGGCGAACAGCGCCTTGCGAGGCACCTAACTACGGTAAATGGATAGCAAATACCTCGTAGGTACATGGAATGACGTAATTACCGGGGAAGGATGACTAACTACAGCCTGGTATCTTCGTATCTTGTGCCTCACAGCTTCACCAACAACATCCACCTATTTCCTCATCTACGTGATTTTGTCTCTTCTGGATAACAACTAGGAAACTTGTAGGTAGAACAAGACAAGACGTCAGGCTCTTCCGTCCTTATCGGCCACCAGTTCATCCGGATTGCATGCCTCTCCATTTCAATTTGTCACCAAGCCTGTACATGCAGCGGCCTTATTCGGTGACTCGGTCCTTACTAGTAGCTCTGAGTTCGTTTGCGCACCAACCACCGTATCCGGCCCAACCATTCAGCATGTCGCACAAAACCCAGGAGCCGATCATCAAGAAGGTGTCGGAATTGCCAACCGACCAGGCCAAATGGGTGACACTCCAGAAGGTGGACTATGTTGACCAGGTGGGCAAAGAGCGCACGTGGGAGGTGGCTACCCGGAAGACACGGGGCAAGGCCGGAGTCGATGCTGTCGCCATGGGAAACATCCTCTTGCATCCGTCGCGCCCGCCCTCTACCCTCATTGTCATCCAGTATCGCCCGCCCCTCGACTCCTACACCGTCGAGTGGCCCGCCGGTCTCATCGACGCCGACGAGACCGCCGAGGAGGCTGCAGTGCGGGAATTCAAGGAGGAGACCGGGTACGACTGCCGCGTCTTGAGCGTCAGTCCGGTGCAGGCCGCCGACCCCGGCATGACGAATGCGAACATGCAACTGGCCATGGTGGAAGTTCAGCTGAAGGAGGGCGACGAGGAGCCGGAGCAGAGGCTTGAGGACGGAGAGCACATCCAGCGGGTAGTTGTGCCCCTTACGGAGTTCTACGACCGTCTGGTGGAGTACTCGAAGCAGGAGCGCATGATCGTCGCCGCCAAGCTCTTCCACTTTGCAGCCGGCATGCACTTCGCGCAGACACAGAAGTACTTCTAAGCATTCCCGGCACCCACCGGGGATAGCTGAGTGGTTCATGACTAGACCGAGACACCGACTTGGGCAAGCGAACAGGGGCAGATGCCCACGAAGGATTCCTTTCACCTGATCCACAGTGGTGATTGACCGTTACGCTCTCCGTCGCCCCACCAGTCCACTCACGACCACTGAGGCACGGGGAAGCGCGCGCCGTATCGAGCCGGGTGGGTAACTGATAAGTCGCGCTTGGGATTTGATGGCTCTTACGAGTAGGGGCTCGCGCATGAGGACTCTCATGGTTGCAGAACTGTTCCTGTCATCTAGAGCGAATGCTAGGAAAGACATTGCTAGCCATTTAGCATTTGCACATGGGAGGAGATTGTTTCACATCGTATGTTCCTCTAGCTGACTCAAATATCAAAACTAATGAACCATTCCAGTCTAGATGCTGTCTTGCTACCCCCATCTGTGTTCCTATCCGTAGCTCCTTGTTCTCAGTGCTCTCTAGGAGGTTGCAGCGTCTTTCATCCCACACTCTTCAGTTACGATCCGCGTTTTGTCTTCTTTTGGAACGACGCTTGTACCTCGAAGCCTGGCAATGCCTGAGATCGTAGAATGGTCAACAGCCAAAACCACCTGGGTCTGCGCAATCTGCAGTGCCACGAAGGGTTGTTCTGTCGTGATAGTAGCGTGCGAGCAGCTCAAGTTGGACCGCTTCAGAGAAAGGATTGGGAAAACTGAGCCGGTACGCATGGCGACTTCAGGCTAGCTTTCTAAGTACGGCTCTAAGCTGTCTGGAAGCAAGAGATGCCTCCGAGGGACAACTTCGCGTCCCCCCTTTCTCCAGGAAAGAACTATGTAATTACAAAGAAACCGACTCTGGAACTAACTACGCTTGCATTGGTAGCTCAACCAAATATCGACCAACTCAACTCGCTCCCTTGCGAAGCTTGAACCCCCCAGGACACAATGTCTGGAACACGCCATTCGGGTCGTATGTCTCGGCGACTCTTTCCATCAGCTTTACGTTCTCTTCACCATAACTTCTGAGTGGGCCCTGGCTCCGATCCGCGTAGTTGATATAGATCCAGTCGAGGAGACCTTTCTCCGCTTCCGCAAACTGCTTGATGGTTTGAATACCAGCCTTGACCCTTTGGTATGCGAAGTTATCTTGGTCGGCGGTCTTCACCATGGCATTCAATTGCAGAATGAATCCATCAAAACCGTTGTGTTCAATGCCTAGAACATTGCCGCCCACCTCAACTGAATGCTTCGCAAAGGTTAAGGGCAGAGGCTGAAATATGCATTGGGTGTAGAAATCTCCTTCGGGGATATATGATTTCAGATCGTTGACAAGGAGATCGTGAACCTCTGCAGCCTTACACATGATTCGCGTATCATTTTTAATAGTCAGCGTGAACCAAGTAGCACTTTCATCAAGCCAATGGCTATTTCTCTGTACTGATGTGAATTAAAGACTTACTACAGATTGTAAGGCAGCGCTGTTTCAAGACCCATTTCCAAAATGGACTTTGGCTTGGTTGTTGTCATCATCGTTGGTAACTTGGACCACTCCGCGAACGCTGGAGCATCTTGCCTGCCTTGCGTCTCGACTAGAGCCCCCCCGATGATAATATCTTTCACCTGTGGAACATAGTTTATGCCAGCGATCAAACTGCTACCAAGGTGGCTTGGTAGGTTCGTCGTAAACCTCGCCACAGCACGAATCGCGTCCGGTATATGTTCCTTCGATGACATGGTGGTACCTCCCCAGATGTTCTGATAGGGAATAGTGCTCATTGTGAAGCTCACAGCAACCCCGAAGTTGTTAGACCCACCCTTTAGAGCACGAAACAGTTCATCGTGCGCGCCCTTCTTTGCCGTGACGATATGGCCATCGGCCAAAACTACGTCGTACGACACGACGTTGTCGCAGGCAAAGCCCTTCTGCGCAGTGAACCAGGTGTTTCCTCCGCCTAGGAGAAATCCCGCTACACCAGTTTCACCTTCCCTGCCGCCAGCAACGATGCGGCCGTGTTCCTGGAGCACAGTGTAGATATGCTTCCAGCGAACACCCGGGCCAAAAATCACCAGCTCGGAATCGCCATCATACTGGATGCTGTTCGAGTGACTCAAGTCGATGGTTACTCCGCTTTGCAGGTTATTTGAGCCGGCAAGAGGAGCATGGCCGCCACTGCGAATAGCAATTCTTTCTTTGGCAGTGACCAGTGCCTTGATGGCCATAGATACCTGCTCGGCGGACTTAGGGATAAAGACACAAGTAGGCTGCAACTTTGCCGTATTGGAAAACTACGATTCTATGCTTGCTTGGTATGCTGGGTCTTGAGGCGTGAACACATGCGCTTGCAGTCCGGCCTCTGTCAAGCAAGCAACCGGAGGGGGCTGATGATGCACAGTTCCAGCATCCATTACTAGTCTATCCTTAGGTACACCACGGAAAATAGTGGCAAACGTATATCAAAATCGGAAGGCTATTAGTTCAAGAGACTCAAGTACAATAGTCACGCCTGGGGATAAGAGGGCACTGCACTGGTGGGTAGCACGCCCATAAGTATTGAAGCCAGCCTGCCTGAAGATAATGGTGCAAACTGTATAGGGGGTTGTCCACGAGTATCCACCAACCCACCATGCAGCACCTACCCAACATGAGAATCCTGGTGCTTGAAGCTTAAAAATTACCGCCAGCCTGGCAGACACAAAATGGACCATGCTATGCAAGGGATGATTGGGGGTTGTGCTTGGACGAAGCGAGGGGCGGTTTGGGTGAGGTCCACATATCTACGCGCACAACATTTGACTTGCACCAACAGGAGGCTCGGCATCTTCAAAAGCGGTTGGCTCTCCAGTAGGGAACTTTGCAAGGATACTTGTAGTAATGGGTGTCAATCAAGGCTGCAGTTATGATTAACTAGCATAGCTAGCTTGTCAGCTGAAAGTTACAACTCCGAGCCGTACGGGCAGGCCTTGTGTCTGACCTGTTTAAGGACCGATGCCAATCCATCAGGAGTTGTTGCATGAGTAGTTGACATGGGCCTTTGTTGTGGTGCGGTGCAACTTATATTTGAATATCGGCCAGTTACGGATCCATCCCTCATAGTCCTTTCATCTTCAGTAGTCCTCCCCATTTGTTGTCAGCCGTACTGAAACAATGTTCACAGCAAAGGGGAGAGGTTTGCCCATCTGGGTCAGTAGGTTTGCCTGGACCGACAGCCTGGACCCCCCCTGCCAGCTGCGTCGGGTTAATGTTAGCAGCAACAGCTTGCCAACCAAGTAGGGGTAGGGGTGTATACATGAGCAATAAGCGCAATTGCCAGATATTATATTACACGAGGTAGGTAACATTCAAATCTATAAGGCAGGAAGTGAATAAATTGACACATTGGTGTCCAGCCTTGAAACTTTTATATACACTGCGAATAATCCACCACGACAAAGATAATTAATACCTTGCATTCTCCCACTGCCCACTTCCATTGGCAGCCCCAGAGACCGGATCAAGCCTAAATCACTTGCTCGCATCGGTAGCAAATACATAAGTTTCCTTTCTGTCGTCAGCAATCCAGGCGGTACCTCCCGCCCGCCTGTCTCCGTTGAGGATTCTGCCGCATCTGTTCACAATAAGCATGAGCCGGTCATGAAGTTTATCACACTCGATGACATTATTAGCTCCGTAGTTGGTAGTGCCAATATAGATCGAATAGCCATCTATCAAGATACAGTTTATTAGCAAAATGCCCATACTCACACCAGTAGGGTTACACAACGACTAAGGGTTCCTTACCGCCAGCTACGATCCTGGCCTCACCACCATCAGAAGTTGGCTCGCAGTCCTGAGTCATAGATAACATCTTCGTGGCCCCGACTTCGATGTTCGAAGTGCCGGGGGAATGGTCGCCGGTGTAGCAAATGACAGCGTTATCTCCGTCGCCAGGTAAAGGGACCGATACACCCCGGGCGGCGAGGCCCTCCCCAAAGGTCACATTTTGGTGGGTGGGAATTGCAGCAGCTGCGGCAGCGAAAAGAACGAAAGAGGCCTTCATGGTGGATAGTGTAGTTCGAAGGTTTCAAGGTCTCAAGTGCTGAAGTTCAGACTTCAATAGTAAGGGTTATGGGAAGTCGGGATAGTGGGCTTAGTTGGTTGAGTATCTACTGCCGTACTGGAGGGAGGATCGTGTGATATATATATATATATATATATACAAATAGCTCAGGGGCATTGTACTATACACGCAACTACTCCAGCTTTGACCCTCAGTTCAACATACTTCTTCCTTCCCCACCACTTCGCCGCCTTACCGGAGGTTCGGAAGTTATACCCCCCATGGCAAAACCTGGAGTTTGCGGCTGTATGTTAGCTAATGACTGATCGAACAGTAGCAGCGGCAAAGCTCTCTGAAAACAGGGCCTAGTACGTCGTAAGTTGACCTTAACTACGTAATGTATAATACGTAACTCCATAATACCGCCTTCTCTGACCAATGTCTTAGAGCACAAGCCACCAACGCACAGGCCTCCCCCCATACTTTATTCTGTCGTTGCCCGGAATGCCCCAAAATATGTGCCGCATGATATTTAACTCATGATTATACTGTTTTTTGGTAGCAGAGTCTTTACATCTCTCCACATAATTAGCTCTATGGGGCTCTTTCCAGTACCGTTCTTTCCACCTTCCTAAGTATGGACGATCCCGTCAATGACGGATTGCTTTATGATGATGATAGGCAAGCAGAAGATACAATTCACGCGACGGAAAATGACTTGTGATTGGGAACTCTGTCAGCCCTGAAAAGCAACACAGATCAACTGGACAAAATTAGAAACATTCTCGGTAGGGGAGAGAACGATCTTGTATCCAGCGGATGTAGTTGCTGCCAATAGGCTTCCGAGCTGCCCGGGATGCCCGAGATCTGCCGAGATGCCAAGGTGCCGAGCTGCTGAGCCACCACCCACCCACTCGTAGGATTATAGCTAGCTACGAAGGTCGGGGCCAAAAGTTCCCGCACCAGTAAAGTACCAAGTATAGTGCGCAGGAGTGCGGGAACTTTTGGCCCCGACCTTCATATATGTGATGAACCATGCACGATATACCTAACACCCCTGTGAGACAATCTTCAGGGCTGTTTGGAGCCGCTAAGAAAAGTTCCAAACAGCTTGCCAACTTGTTACCTACTCTCTTCATTATGATCAAATCATTCATGCTGCGCCTGGAGGATTCTTGCTCGAACTCCTTACCGCTTGGATTCCTGAAATCCGGACAGAGCTATCAGGACGATCATCTCCTGTAACGGGATACCATCATTATATTATTATTAGAAATAACACATGTTCCACAAAATCCTAATAGTAAGTGCCAGAAGAAGCCCCTACGTATAACACACCACGCGATTACATGTTAACTCAATCTTCTTTAGATGAGTAGTCACTTACTGCCCAGTTGGATACTGCCCGGCACCTGCGGTTGTTGTTGCCAATGACCGGTGATAGTTTAACCTCCATGTACCGGTAATGCGTTCTTCCAGTACTAGTATTAGGTAACAAGATCTTATAGTAGCTGCCACCCATTTCGGATATGTGCCATGTACTGTCATATCATATACTGTTGTATAGCGGTGTAGTCCGCTTAGCATCGCGTATGTGCACGAAGGTATCGGCAGGTCGGTGGCGCATGTTCAGGCATCAATCTGTTGTTGCGTTTCGACAATTTCTAATGTTTATGCAGTGCAGATGCCGGAGCCCCTTGGCCGGATCGGGCCCGGCTAACGGTTCTTTGGAACCGCTAGTTTCCAGCAAATAGCTCTGCAGCACCTCTCGGCCTATACTAGTAGTGGCATAAGCCGGTCCGAGCACTCTAGTTAGAGCTGGCCCCGTAGCGTATCCCCGTAGCCCCTCATAACCGGAGCCGGCCAAGCCCCTAGTTCCTAGCCCAAGGGCCGGCCTAAGCTAATTTTAGCTGCACCGGCTGGGTGGCTTTACCGGGACGTAATAGTAGGGATATTATGGCGGTGCTGCAACGGCATTGTAGCGGCGCGGTTAAGCCACTTGTTAGTATTACCATGTAATTCATATGGGAACCTTAACAACGCTGTTTTTCATTCACAATGTTAATCATATCAATCCACGACGGCCTTGAGTTAATTGGTTGGGTCAACGGAATCCTCTCGTTGAGTTGCTTTCCAACCTGACCCGATATCACTGGTCTGAATACGACAAGGGATGTTTTCAGAATGACAGCCTATTCACCTGAAGCAGTGGGCGGATCTACTCGATACGTCTTAGAACCACTGAGAGCAACGCAGTAGCCTTTACATCAAGAATTATAAGGACTAGTAAGGGTTCAAGTAAAGGCTGGGAAAGGGAGGGGGAAGGGAAGTGCCAGATATGCGCCGAATAGGTCGGATAAGGATCGGGAATAAGAAAGGTAATGTGAACTTTTGATTAGGCAGGACTACAATATGCTTCGAATACGCCAGATAAATGCCAAAAATCCGGTTTACCAACTTTATATATACCCTTACTTCTTTATTCCGATTTAAGTACTGCAACCAGTGCAACGCCACTGTAATTTGGTTGCAGTTGCGCAACGGCAATCTAGCAAACCCAAGGGACTGGTTGCAGTGGATTGCGTTGCTTGACACCCTGGTCTCGCTCAGGGGAGATGCCCGTTTGGTCAATGGAATATGAAGCCACGGCTTCCCTGCCGAGCTCGTTATCTGACCACTCTATGGGACATGGTGTTTAATGCCTCTGGATATCCCTTCCACTGCATATCTTCATCTAAGAGCTCCAACATGGTATTCCATTCCTCCTTGATACGTGATACCTTGTTGGCGTCTCGAGGAACAATGTTGGCAGCAAATGGCTTTGGAAATACGAACAAACCCTGCGTTAAATCTTCTGCATCTGGAATTATTTCCTGGCCAGTCTCTTTGTCGACCGCCCGGTGAAAGTCGAACGCCCAAAGCATGCGGGAGATTGCTAGGAAAAGTGATCGATCTGCGATATGCATCCCCTGGCATAGTCGCCGACCAGCGCCGTATACAAAATGGTCTCTTTTCTTCACATCCGCTTGAGTAGCCGCCTCAGCCGATGATAGGTGATCGTTCCTCCATCGACTAGGATCGAACCTCCGCGGGTCAGGGTGCCGATCCGGATCATTGTGAATGGCCCTATGAGATTGCCTCAGCATAAGCATTGGTATATGGTCACGTCGAGTTGGAAGACTTACCACACGTTCCATACAACAGAAGCATCTTTCGGAATTCTGTATCCAAGATACGTATCGTCTCGACTGGCAGCATGAGGAACACCAAGGATAGCGGTAGGCATCCACCGAAGTGTCTCCTTGAGGCATCCGCGTATATAGGGTAAGTTGGGTGCATCGCTTAGTTCAGGCATACGGTCTCCGCACACACGATCAAGCTCGAGATGGGCTATTCTCGACACCTCTGGGAATATCATCATAGCCTGAACAAAGCCGAGGAGCTCTGCAGACGTCGTCTCTGACCCTGCTTGTAGAAACGAGCCACAGACATATGCGCCTAGCTTGTCCGTAAACCCCTGAAGCCGTTGTTCGTTCACCAAATCTACTCCAAAGCATGGCTGCGAACGAACAGTTATCGAAGGAGCTCGCGTAAAAAGATGCGCGGAACTTACAATAGCTTTGCCTTCGCTCATCTTCTTCTTGACATTCAGATACTCGTCCATAAAGAGTTCATGCTCCTCGCGCCCTACTTTCCTGGCCTGTCGTCTGATAGGCAGGAACACGTCGGGGAGGTGCCTTAAAATAGGGAATAAATCGAGGAGAAGCGCAATCTAATCAAAGTTATTAGCAGTGATCGCCTTATGGTCAATCAGTGTTAAACGTGGATTCCGGAGACGATACTTGTTAAGCAAGCGATCGAACAGCAAATGCAAGCACGAATGTATAGTCTTAGTGCTTACCTGACTTCCAGCCAATGAGTTGAACTTAAGAAATCCCTGGACGGAGTCGAGTTAGAGTAATCCAATGGGATTCTAATATAACCACAATACCTTAAACATCTTTTTGGCTCTTGGATCCTCCATTGTCTTTAAGCGGAAACCATAGTCCATTTGGGTGGTTAACGATGTGGTGTAGCGTCGGATATGGTCGTAATAACCAGCTGGACTCTCTAACAAGTCCATCAGCATGGCTTTGTTTTCCAAGTCTTGGTAAGGAACGTATGTATCTATGACGTTGATATTCAGAATCCGATGAGCAAGCTTTCGAATGTTTCGTAAGGTTTGATCATATCCCTATTGGTGCTGTCTGTTAGTGATGAAATCTAGGTGCCTGTGGAAGCTCAGCCCTTACCATGAGCACTACACGGTGTCCTTGACTTATGCACTCCTGTGCTATGTAGCGTACTGGCCGTGATGAGTATATATTGCCGCGCTTATCCAGCAAGTCCTTGACACCCTGATCAGACGAAAGAACAACCACGACCTGGGTTCCTAAGACGAGAGAATACACGGGTCCATATTCTTGTGCCCACTTCTGGAACTGCAAGTGGCCATTCTTCTTGGGCATCTGGTGAAGGTTGCCAATCAAGGGTAAGGTAGGAGGACCAGGGGGGCAGTTCTTAGGCCTTCGCCCAGCCTGGCTGAATTGGACGACGATGAAAAACAAGGCTGTCAGAACAAAGATAACCCCAGTTAATGTATCCATGGCACACCGCAGTATTGGTTGGAATCAGTTGGAGTTTGGCAATATCGTAACTGTTTGGGATGAGGACTATATTATGCTGTCTTAGGGTTATGGCATCCTCATGCTTGTATGGTTACATGTTAAATGCATAGCGCAGTAGTCGGACTAAATGCTTTGCCTCTTGAGTTAGTAGTTATTGATCTGCCCGCCTCTCCGTGCGAAGTGGCGGGCATACGAAGTTCTGTGCTCAGTGTGCTGAAGCCTAGAGGCCCGAATACTTGATGCTTACACGAGATTTGCAGCGTTACAATACATGTTAGTGGTGCCCCAGGCAGCTGCCAGAGCAAAGTGATAACATCCACGTATATACGGGCACCCCTAGATGCCGCTCTAACAAACCCCTTCACTAAGTGCCCATGGGTACCTTACGTCCCACCCTTGTACCTACCCGCCTAATGATAGATGGCGGGCTAGGTGGCGACTGAACGGGAGCTGGAGTTTGAAAACAGCATACTATAGTAAGCGGGGTTGGCGGGGTATGTGGAATCCAAAATACACCCCGGTTCCATGTGTATACCAGGGGTCCCTATGTTTCAAGTACCGGTACTTTAAGGAGACGAAAGTGTATATAGTTCATGTAGATAGAGGTGACCTTCAACGCATGTGTGTAACGTGCCCAGGTACCCGTACGTGGCACGTAATGAGCATGCCTGGTAAGCAAATACACAAACCAGAATGCTGTGTATGGACGAAACTACATGTTGCTTTCCCACCTTTAGTTTCTCCCTTTCCCCCATTTGTTTGAAGCTGGAGATTTCTCTTCTCTATGCTGGTACACCTCTTCACTCTAATCATAACATCCAGCTATGCTAATCTGATATCAACCCAATACTTGCCTTTGTATCTCAAAAGTCCTTACTCATTCCAAGTCAACCTCGTGGATCTATAAACAAGCAGAATGAGCCCAAGGACGTTTGATATCATCGTTGTCGGAGGAGGAACTGCTGGTTGTGTGTTAGCCAGTCGCCTTTCGGAGGACCAGAGTTTACACATCCTCTTATTGGAAGCTGGCGAAGACCTTACAACCGACCCCCGATCCAACGTGCCGTCCCTAGGGTCAAGCCTCTTGGCCACCCCCGCAAATTGGGGCTTCGAAACCACGCCTCAGGTATGACACAGTTTAAATACCGCTGTTTACTTACTTAATCCTACACTTGACAGGAAAACATCGGATCGCGTAAAACCATAGCACCCGCGGGTCGCCTTCTTGGCGGGTCCAGCGTTGTAAATGGCTTCGCCTTTCTTCCCAATTCCGCCGCCAACATCGAAGCTTGGGCAGGGCTTGGTAACCCGGGGTGGGATTGGACGAGCTTTTCCAAATCCATGAGCCGCTTCGGTCTATCCGGGTCCCCCAAGGCAGCAGAATATAGTCCCCTCCAGCTTACCATACCGGATGAAGATACGGAATGGCCACGCGTCTGGAGGGAAACACTGGCTAAACTTGGATTTCCCGAGTCTACGGACCCGTTCTCCGAAAGGATCCTAGGTAGCGTGATGGGACCCGAAACAATCGGTCTCGATAAAAAACGAAGCTTCTCGGCCAATGCATACCTGAGCGATTCAGTGCGGTCTAGAAGCAATCTGACTATCTGGCCCAAAGCCGTAGCACAGAAGATCCTTTTCGAACCAGAGACCCTGATTGCCACTGCAGTTCAGGTCTTTAATGCCCAAGATCAGGACACCAGTACAGTCCACGCACGTAAGGAGATTGTCATCAGCGCTGGGGCGATTAACTCCCCTAGGCTGCTTGAACTATCGGGCGTCGGCAATGCAGAGCTCCTACAGTCACTCGTAATCGACGTACTAGTGCATAATCCCAATGTAGGCGAGAATCTGCAAAATCACCCCATGTGTAGTCTCAGTTTCGAAACCACTGGCGGCGATGGGTTCCAAACGATCGATAAACTCCTACGCAAGGACCCCGAGGCTGTCGCTGCTGCTCAAAATGCATACGCGAAGGGAACTGGGCCGGCATCACGAAGCAATCTCAATGTCCTGGCACAACTACCACTACCTGATAGTATCCCTCTTGGTCAACTTCTCGATCGTATTACACCAAGTGATACTAAAACGATTGATACGATAGCCAAAGCACAGGAATCATTTGTTCATTACATCCTCACGTCACCCTCAGAGGCTTCTGGCTGCTACATGACCGCCCCTGGATTCGTGTCTTTTGCTGATGACGGCTCCTCTGTACCTCCACCTCCCGGAACTAGTGAATTCTTCACTATTGCCGTGCATCTCGCGCACCCCCTATCTCGCGGATCCGTACATGTTACTTCTCCGTCGCTTACGACATCTCCTAACGGAGTCTCGATTGATCCCAAATATTTCTCTCATCCATTAGATCTCGAGATTCTAGCAAGACACGTCCAACTTACCGAAATGATTGCTATGACGGAGCCCCTTTCTAGTCATCTCAAAGTTGGAGGTCAACGCGGCCCTGACATGCCAACACCTGGAGGGTTCGCCGATCTTCAGGTAGCGAAAGATTTCCTTGTTAAAAGAGCGAAAGGCGCCCACCATTGGACCGGCTCGTGCTCGATGATGCCGCGAGAGCTGGGAGGCGTAGTTGACCATGAACTAAGAGTTTATGGATGCAGGAACTTACGTATCTGTGACGCAAGCATTATGCCCATTTCCCCCCGTTCAAATATCCAAGGTGTTGTATACGCCGCGGCCGAGCATGGAGCCCAAATCATCAAAGCCACCATGTAGGCGTTATCACAGTAACACAGAACACTGCATATTACGCAACACAAAGCTTAGAAGATCAATACTCCCATCAGACGTTCCCTAAAAACCAATATTGTTAGACCTATGTCAGTTCTTTATTGCAGCCTGACATACTTACGTGATAACATTACATGAGGCCTACTTCTTTATGGTGTCATAATATGCTTGGCTCATTATATAATGACCTCGATGATTCTCGATTGTTGAATGTTCCAGACGAGGCAGACTGTAAAGTACTCTGCTTGAATAACTGGGACGAAGGATGGTGTGTTGCAGTGAGAATGGAACAGCCAATGAATGTCTTAGGCTTTCCGAGGTCCTAACTAACCACCCATGCCAATAACTCCTGCAGGCTGGGCTTGGCGAGGGTCAGAAGGAAAGTTACAGTATATAAGAACCCAATAATTTGACTGGATTAGTACTTTGGCCACGACATGCCGGGTTACATTGCAACTGGGGTGTTCCAACTTGCCTAAGGGAACCAGGCGACCGATTGCTCCGGCGGAATATATACCTGGAAGCCACTGGACCTATGGCATGCTGACTGCCTTGAAGGTGACTCTGTAACCTGAATTGCACCGACGTACCAGTAAGCAGTAGATTTGGAGTTAGTATCACAGCATATACAACTTATAATTAGTACCTCCCAAGTCAATCGTTCCAACGCGCCAATCCAGTAATGGTTTGGCCACTTGCTATTAAGTAAGGGCTTATGCCTAGGTTCCTCGCCTAATCTCCCTTCATTACTTGCGTATTTCATATCTAACCCCGGTTTATCTGTACTATCCTTTCCAGAAGGGATCTCTGGTAGTGCAATAGCTCTCAGGATAGCAGCAAGCCACACTGGTATACCTGTCTCATCACATATCTCATGGCAGATCTCGCTCCAGATGGCAAGCCTCTGTTCGTATGGCTCGTTGTCCTGACAACTGTAACCACCATAGTGGTGCTCATGAGGTTTTGGGCGGCGTGGCTCATCAAGCGACCGTTTGCAGTGGACGACGGTTTGGTGGCATTTGCCTATGTCAGTTATGCTCAGTTCTCGTCTAAACCAGGTTTAGGGGCACCATAAGACTAACAAGCTACCTATGTATAGATGAACATGATCGTGAATACAGTGTGGTTCTTCTACGCGCTTCTCAATGGCGGTCTTGGAAAACATACCGCTGAAACTACGCCCGGAGAGAAAGTCATCTTATCAAAGGTACATGAGCTTCTAAGCTCCTTTCATATCCCCTACGAGTGGCTTACATGCTTTTTAAAATCTAGCTGGTATTTGTCTCTAGCATCGTATGGCTCTTAGGAAACGTGTGCTGCAAGCTCTCGATATTATTTTTCTACAACCGCATATTTACCCTCCGCTCCTTCCGTGTCGCCTCGTCCCTGGCCATATGGTTCACAATCGGATACTGTATCAGCTTTCTTGGCGTCTTTCTATCGCATTGTCGTCCGATCTCGAACTCCTGGAAACCAGTTCCAGGCGGGTGGTGCCGCGCGCTTGCTGGCGAGGAGCTCTCTTCAACCGGTTTAAGCCTGTTTATTGACTTGATAGTTATCCTCTTACCGATGCCTCTGCTCTGGGGTTTGAAGCTGACACTGTACAAACGACTTGGCCTCACGATCATGTTCAGTTTGGGTCTCATGTAAGTTTACAGCTGCAAATGATCCCACTGATTTACACACTATGAATCCTTTCTAACCTACACATTTCCATTCCAGAACGGTTGCGGTAATGTGTTGGAGATTGTTTGCGACGGCGAGGTCCATCCTCCACCCAACAAACGACCCCTTATACGAACTGCTTGAGATGGGTCTCATTGTGATGTTGGAATTGTGGCTAGGAGTCATTGTCGCCTGTGTGCCGACACTAGTACCGCTCTTGACTAGATACGTCGCACCCGTGGTTGCAAAAACTCTGGCTAGCTTGTCAATTCGTCGCTCTGACTCCAGTAAAGGCTCTTCAGAGACTCAGGTGCCTCTCGAAACAATCGGTGCAAAGCGGTCACGCAAGAGATACTGGGAGATTGGGGAGTCTCTTAACCCCTTCACTACTGGCTTCAACGACGCAAGAACGGCAGAAGTCACTTCCGATACACCAGATCACGATCTCGAGCCCGGGACTGTGCTTGTCAAGAAGGACTTTGATCTTAGAACCACGTCGAGAATCTAGATAGTGAACGGCCATTGGGATATGGCGACCAATGCTTCTAACTACATCTTTCTCGTTGTACCGTTTATAGTGACTGTCCTAAGGGCACAGTAAATCGATTGACTATTGATATGAGAGGAACCTTGTTTCGTCCTTTACGCGAAATTCTCCTCATGGCCACCACTCTGTATTCTGCACTCGTCGAGAAGCTGTTATGAGCAAGCGCAGATTAGTTTGCCCATATTTACTACCTACAAGAGTGGAATATACTTTTGGAATAGGGGTATCACGCCTCAGACATATTATGTATATATATCAGTGGACTCCTCCATCCAGCCCTCTGGCTGGGCACGTAGTGTGGAATCTAACGGGCACTCATCCTATACACTTAGATATGTACTGCGTGGTATCTTAAGCTGTTCACGTGCCATCATATCATCTGAGCACACCTGGTCTGAACAGACTTGTAGGAAAGGCATTTATACTGGAGTGTTCCAAATGATTGCGGATACAGCATACTGGTGTTACCCCTATGGAGCCTTGCATACGATGATTGGTTGAGTGGTAAAGCGAAACTTCATTTTATATTTAGGTGCTGCCGGAGTCGCGGGGCGAGCCGCCTACACCTGCACCCGTTCGAGCTTGTGACTGGCGCTGTGTAATAGCGGGTACTTTGCAGGAGGTCAGGCCAAAATCCAGATACAAAGAAAGGATAAAAGAGAATAGACCGTTGCATTATAGCAGATCTGTAGTCCTGCTAAAGCATAAGCCCGCAGATGAAAGCAAGGCGTCTCTGCTTACATAGGTTACACCTCGACTCCACTAGGTACTTGTTGATGTGCCTATCCATATACGTAGATAGGTAAGTAGTAGTAAGCAGGACCTATCATCGTAAAGCAAAGTAGATAGTACTAGGTAGTGGTACAAGGTTGATAGTAACGTGCTGCCGCATCTTCCGGGAAGGTAAGGGGTGGGTGATAGGGGGTGGTCGTGTCTAAACCTGTCCACTCCCTGTATAAGTGGGTTATCCGGAGCAGATCTGAGTTCAATATAAAATGTAACTGCATCGCTGCATATTGCAACTTCATTACCATCTAACCATATACATACCTATAAAGCGAGCTGATAAGAATAAAGCCATATACGCAGTGCACATAGTTCTATACGATCCATGCATGCATCGATTAGTCCCATTGATCGTACGGCGGGGTGCAATAAGAATAACAACGTAATCTCGATGAGTGAACGGCAGCCAATCCTCTGCCACCCCTTATGTGATTGCAGCGTAGCATCTAGCCTCGTTCAGGGCCTACAACCAACTGTGTAAACTGTCAACCTAGGACTTGCCCTCGCAAACCTATCTCTTCTCAGTTCTCATAATTGTATGAATCGACTTGCCATTTCCAAATCTTCGGGTAAGATAATGCAGTTGTCGACGGCAGAGTTCTGTTATCACATTTAACCCACTACTCAGGATGAAATCTAAGCCATCGAGCTCACAGCCCGACTCTGTCCCACTCCGTGACGGCTTGAAAATGGGAGCAATCCAGGAAAAAAGCGTCGCCCCTGAGAAAGCAGAAGGGCCTAATCAACATGTCAAGGTCTACCTCCATGGACCTCGCTTATGGCTTGTGGCATCCACGTGCGTCCCCCCTAATTTCCTTCCTAAGCCCCACAATTGCTTACCACCATATACTCCAGATTGGCTATCATGGTCTTTCTAGTGGTCATGGAGATTCCAATCATACCTACGTCTCTGGTATCCGTCTCTAACGATATTGGCGGCTTTGACGACCTGAGTTGGGTCATATCAAGTTATCTTTTAGGCAGAGTCGGTATGGGCTTCATGAAACGATGATTGTCGTACCGCAACTCATCCTCTCTAGGTGTGATGGTGATTCTCGCAAAATTGAGTGACATAATTGGACGAAAGCTCGTCTTCACCACATCGATTGCTGTGTTTATCGTGTTCTCGGGTGCATGTGGCGGCGCGCAGAACATAACCCAACTGTAGGCCAAACCCCCCTGGTTGAGAAGTTCCTCCATTCAAAAGATCAGTATAGCTGCTAATTAAAAACGACAGAATCGTCTTCCGCGCACTACAAGGCGTCGGCGGTGGAGGAGCTTATGCCCTTTGCACGGTCATGATCACCGAGCTGGTGCCGCCAAACATGCTAGCCAATGCCACTGCGCAATTGTCCATGGTGACGACACTAGCAAACATACTGGGACCTATCATTGGAGGTGCCATTGCCAATAATACGACTTGGCGATGGATATTCTTGATTAAGTGCGTCATTTGAAAGCCTCGTTATGTTTTTTCTAACTTTTCAGTGTTCCCATTGCTGCCGCCGCCCTCGTAATTGCCGTTCTCGCCATTCCAGCGGGATTTCCACACACAGAAGACCCACAAGGACCGATCAGACACCCTAAGGGAAAGCCTCAATTCAATAGGCTCGATGTGGCCGGAACTCTCCTGCTTCTTTTGGCGACGACGTTGTTATCCGCAGCTTTTGAGGAGGCAGGTTCGCAGTTCCCCTGGAGGTCCGCCTACGTGATCACGTTGATCACATTGTCTGGTCTGCTCTGGATCGTACTTGTGTTGTGGGAGCGTAAAGTCACAACCTCCCGCGGCCCTCAGGAGCCTGTGCTGCCATGGAGATTTTTCGTTAATCGATCCATGATGGGAACTTTACTGTTAGTTCCCTGTCAAAGTAAAATACAATATGCGTCACTGAGAGCTAACGTAAATAGAATATTCTTCCTCCTCGGTGGCCCATTGGTAGTTTCAGCATATCAGTTACCACAGATATTTCAACTAGTGTACGGCTTCAATGGGCTGGACGCCGCCGTGCGAGTAGTTCCATTCATGGCACTGTGGTCCGTAGGGTTGATTGTTGCTACGACTCTTGCTGGGAGATTAAAAGTTCCGCCCCTTTTCATAATTATTATCGGGTCCTGTATCCAAGTAGTTGGATTTGGACTCCTAGGGACTCTACCTCTTTCTTTAGCAGTACCCAACCAAATCTACGGATATGAAGTACTTGCCGGCATAGGCAGCGGCCTGGTTTTCCCCTTACTTTTTGTCATGATACCCTTCATCACCGAGGGACGTGATAGGGGTAAGCTGACCCCCTCTCCCCATATTTATAAGCGTGGAAACTAATTTTATTTGGTAGCCGTTGGTATGGCGGCGGGTAGTCAATTTCAGGTCATGGGAAGCGTGATTCTATTGTCCATTGCAACTTCAGTTTTCAATGCCTATACTAGAACTCGCATTGAAAACCTCCTTGGTGGCTCCGGCTCTCAATCACTCTTCAGTCTAGGAGAGACACTCAAGTCTGTGCCAATTCAGACACAGGAACAAATCAGATTAACTCTCGCAGAAGGCTACAATCGACAATCGCTTGTTCTCTGCGGCGCGTCGGGCATGCAGTTGCTAGTAGCACCACTTCTATGGAAACGGAAACAAACCACGGTTTAAGGACGTCAATGTCTAGCGAAAGGGGGTACGAATCAAAGTGCGTCCGACCGGAGGCTGAAG
The DNA here is from genome assembly GCA_022225965.2 of Diatrype stigma. NCBI lineage: Eukaryota > Fungi > Ascomycota > Sordariomycetes > Xylariales > Diatrypaceae > Diatrype > Diatrype stigma. The sequence continues at coordinate 98,542 of JAKJXP020000067.1, forward strand.
GGGGGTTCCCAGGAAACGTTGCTGTTTGTAATCAACTGGTGGATGCCAATACTCAGTCTTAGAAGGTCATACTATTGGTAACCATAATACCCATTTTACTGTTTCCAAAGCTTTGGAGGGTGTATTGGTTACTTGCGCGGCCTGCATTATACAACCCTAGCCGACGATTCCTTACTAGCCGGTCCCAGCTACCAGCCTCAGGTACTGAGCTGAGGGCATTGTGGTATCTTCCGCAAAAAAGGTTGCGTAGGTACCAAGTAGGTATGTACTCACCTGAGGAAGTACTTGGGTACCTGTCGCGGTATAGGGGCTACAATGCCTAATGGCTTAGCATACTGTATATATAAAGCTCTTCTGCCCCTTAGACTAGAGATGGCTTCCTTTCTGTATGACAATAAATCTGTATCCGAACCCACCTGTATGTGTGATTTTCTAAATGCGAAGTACCTACATAGTAAGTTAAGTCTTTCGGTCTTTTGATTCTTGAGAACCTCAGTGCTACTGTACGTGGGTAGGCAAATATACAGCCGTCCATCGGCTACTGCACCCATTGACGTAGCATCGCTCTATTATAATATCATTCATAAGCCATCCATGGCGCGGCAATGATATTATCTAAGATAGTACTAGAGTAGCAATGATCGACAAGCGACATCATAGTGTGTGCTACTCACTCTTTTTCCCTCGCCCCTCTTGGTTTCCAGGAGAGCAGGGCTGCAGGGGTTATCGATTTACTAGATTCTACATAGTATCAGATCATCTGTCTTCTGGCAGAAGATTTCTGCCTTTCACCATGCGTTGCCAAGCTCCATGATAATACCATCTTACATAGCATAGAAGAATCGGCTTATCTCTGCTTCGGTCAGGCTGATAATAGGCAGGTCGTGGCCAACATGTGACAGGGTAAGGCAAACTCATACGAGTGATGCATACTATGAAGCCCAGGGGTTGGTTTACACCAAAGAACGCAACTAGGAAAGATCGGTTGTTTAGGTATCTACCGGATCCATGCTAATAGTACTTTTTCTAATCTACGCTCACGGTACCACCATTTTACACCAGCTGCAAGTAAGCCACCAACATCGAGTTCTCCTGCATGTAAGACGTCCCAAAGCTTCCAAAGTAATGAATTTCCGGTTCATCACATCGTGACTCAACTTGTAGTTCCCTGTTTCCAAGCAGTTTCCTTCGCTGAATGGTGTGGGTGGCATATGACGTCGAATTATAAGAGGATTTTCAGAGAGGTTCTCGGAAGTACCATCACATATGTTCATTAGGTTGGTTGTACCCATACATGTAGGAGGTTCAGCTAATACCTCACATTATGGTTGACTGCAAACCCGACGTCCTGAGATGAATTATCCAAGATCGGTGGGTATCGACAAATAACAGATACCCCGATCCCTTGCTGCCGCACTGAAACCGCCTGTGGACATCCCAAGAATTTACTCGGATGTAGAATACTACTTGCCTAGAACTAGGCGGTTCCTTTAGTTGTGCTACCGCTATATCCATACCCCTATCCTGCCATCCACCTGCACAGACAGTGTTCGAGCGATGACAGCTGGCTGAGCTAGCACTCAGCTGGCATAGCTCGGCAAGCCCCGCCGCTAATCAGGTAGGTATCTAGGTACATGCCATACGGCAATATTCGGCCCCACCACTCCGATAAGGTGCTTGAAAACGAAACTTCCTTCCACCCTCCACTAAAAAGTTGTCGAGCCAGTACCTACAGCTGCTCTCGGAAGCCACCGAACTACAACTACAACTCGCCGACGACGCCCGACTGCAATACCCGACTGCAATCAATCAATCACTCGCGCCAATCCATTCTCCGACTCGCGAATACCCATAGCAAAGATGCCCTCCGTCAAAAACCCCAACGGGCCCTCCAAGAACCGGCTCACGGCCCGCACGGCGAAGGCGCGCAAGCAGGGGGAGAAGCGCACGGCGGCGGCAGGCAAGAGCCGGGTCGCCAAAGCCGACATCAGGCGCGGCGCGAGGCCCGGCTTGCTTCCCACGAGCGGGCCGAACGCCGCCATCAGCGCGAAGAAGCGCCGGAAGCTGGAGCGCAAGATGGGCCACGCCCTCCAGCGCAAGATGGAGGCCGAGGGCGAGGCGGCGATGAAGGGTGCGTGGTGATGCTGCTGCTGCTGCTATTGCTTTCTCTCGTTGCTACCTATTTGGTTATTTCAGATGATATTCGGCTAACTAGAGGGCCTGCTTAGATGTCTTCGAAGGCAATGACGAGACGACGGAGACGACGACGAAGAATGAGGGGAAGACAGAAGATGAGGAGATGGCGGTGGATACCGAGAACATCGCCTGAAATGACTAGATGGGTGGGTTGTCTCACATACATCCACACTTCACCTGTAGGACGGTGTAAGCCTGCGCCCTCTACAAAGCGCCTGGTCACAGTTACTGGAGATCCCAATCCAGCGAAGTCCACATTTAACGACCTGGCATAAAGTTTCCGAGCATACACGATATGGTCTCTCAAGTGTACGGGTTGTTCTGGTTCAAGGTTGACTGCCATGATGGAGACCTAGTCGTCAAACAGGTGGTGCCGCCAGTTTTGTGCTTCTCGGGCGTGAAATGGGGAATGATAGTGTTCCATTGAGCGACTCGACTCGGGTGTTCGGCGTTTTTAAGTAGGTATCATAAGCAACGATACCAGGGTTGTCCAACTGCAGACTTCAATCGTTTAGTCAAGTCCGCAGGACGTCTATCGGACATTTCAAAGAAATATCGGGGATTAGTCCCAGGCCACACGAAGTCTTAAAGACTGATGGTATCTGCAATCTCGTGCTAGCATAGCCTAAGTAGCTGCTATGCGCTTCGATCATTCTATCATTGTCCATGAGTGCCCGCAGAATTAAACCGTTGGCGTGATTAAAAAACTGTATTGCCTAGGCTCGAACATGTGACCTGTAGAAAAGATAAAAATGTCAAAAAAACAAGGGCACGCTCGGCGCCTGAAGCTCAGACGTAAAACCGTACACGTGCCTTGTGAACGGTGTACCACGGGGATGTACCACTGGGCCAACCGGTTTGAAAGTATGGCTCTCTTTTTAATTTATAATGCCACCTACCCAGAGATGTACGGTCAACTATCTACCGGGGATTGGGTAGTCAAATGTCCAAGATGCTTATCAAGAGCTTCTGATACCTACTGAATGCTGTATATTTCTAGAGCATTGCCGCCACGGTGGCTGACAAATTAGTGCGGTTGAAGCGGTTGCCGTATTGGGTGCTTGGCTCTGCATTTGGGCCAATCACAGCCGCTGAGCTCAATCTGTTGAATTGGCCTGTGATTCTTTGCGGACCTTTGTTGTAATAACTTTGTTTACTTCGACCACATCGCGTGCAACTCAGATGGATCGCATTGTCCGACGATAGCCAGCCGGCCTTTGTCGCATTTCGCAGTCTGTCTCGGGACAATGCATTTACTTTTTGGTCCCTCGCTAAGCAATGTCCTGTGTTAAAACCAGCCCACGGTTTCTACTGAAGAAGGATCTCCTACACTCTTTGAATCATCACGATTCCACCCATTTTCTCGAGGTACATGGGTCAATCTTCCATCTCGGCGGCAGAACATTTCTATTGAATAGCTCTTACTTACGTTACACATTTTGATCCATTTTGCCATCATCGGCCTCTTTCCGTATCTATACCAGCCATTCACCATCCAACACCAAAACAAACTGTAGACAACTATTGTTCCCCAATCTTATCTCCTGGTCTAACCAGCCCCCGTAACTTGTACCCACTCACCACCCACGATGGCCCCACCCCACGAGCCCACGGTGCGGTCCTCCGCCCCCATGCCCCCCGGCTACGCCTTCGTGCCCAAGGGCAACGTGTACATAACGTCGCACTGCCGGAAGCAGGCCCAAGCCGCCGGGCAAACCGTCTTCCTCGTCGTCCGCCACGACACCCAGGCCAAGGCCAAGCGCAAGCCCGCCCCCATCGGCATCCGGGTGCCGGCGGCGGTCCACGCCGCCGTCCGGGCCGCGCACGACGCCACGCGCGACGCCCGCGCCGACGCCGTGCGCCGCCGCGACGCCAGGCTGGAGGCCGACTTCCGCGCCGCCGTGCTGGCGCAGTTCCCGCGGGCGCCGCCCGCGTCGCTCGCGCTCGTCGTCGATCGCGCGATGCGCAAGGGCAGCCGCCGCGTCGGCCGCGCCGGCTCCGGCTCCGGCTCTGGCTCCGGGAAGATAGGGCTGGCCGTCGAGGACAAGGCCGTGCTCGCCGTCCGCGCCCACATCCGCCACGCGCATACCGACTACGATCGCCTGTTGCGCGGGGACGGGGACGGGGGCGGGGGCGGGGGCCGCGCCATGACGCGCGAGCAGGCGCGTGCGGAGACGTACGGGCGCATCGATGAGGTCGTGCGGGAGTGGGGTGGCGCGCCTTCGAAGCCGAGGCCGAAGTCGAAGCCGAAGTTGCAGCGGCGGAAACAGGAGCAGCGCGGTGGTGGTGGCAAGGATGGTCGGCCGCAAAAACAGCAGCGCGGAAACTCGGCGCGGGCGGCGATACATCCGCGCAATGCCGTGGCGGTGAAAGCAACGGCGACAACGGCAGAGAAACCAACGAGGGGAAGTCCTCGGAAACCGGGAAAGGCCGCCGCTGCTACTGCTGCTGCTGCTGCCACATCAGAAACAGCGAGCGGGTTGCGAAGAGAGAAGAAGCAAGTTGTCAGGCGGGCAAGCGCTACCGCAGCGGCCAAGGGTGAAAGCCCGGAGGCTCAGCGCGAGCTCGGTCAGTTGAGAACTCGGAGTGGGCGCAGATATAGCTTACTGGATGACGGGGATAACGAGAGTGACGAGTTTGAATGGTCGAGCTGGGATGAGGATTCAGAGGATGAGGACGATATATCCGAAGGGTGAGGGGGAAGAGGGGCCTATTGAGTAACGATTGATGGAACAGCATGTCATTAGATCTTGCCTACCGATATGAAAGCTGCATCCGTGTCTTAAGCTATGGCTTTGATGGTATTAACCTATGTTAATACTGGTTATATAGTCAGCTCTGGCATTTGCGTTTTCGGAATGGGTAGGACTATTTGCTCTTCTGGGAGGTCAATTGTAAGTGTGCAGCCTAGGTACCTTGTCTAGACATAGACCTGGAACTGTACTCGCATAATCAATAAGCTAACAACAATCATAATTGCAGTATTACATGCTCCGTCTCGGTTATGTCTTCAATCCTGGTTGTCTCCGGTTTTACCCTCCACATTATGATATGAACGATAACTTTACGATACTTCACAGGAGAATGTTATAAAACTCGGCGAAGCGCCTTGAACAGCGTTGTTTGAGCTGACAGAGCCATACGCGATCAATACTCCAACTTTATATTCCCCTGATATGTGCTATCTCTTAGCTACCTACACCAGTACAGGCTTTACCGGTTGTTCTCCTCCCACGGCTCGCCGGTGCACTCGAAGCCCTTGGGGCCCAGCACGTTGCTGCACAGGTAGTTGGCAGGGGCGGTGTTGTTGACGGTGTCGACGATGTCGATGCCCTCGATCTCGAGGCCGGCGCAGGGGCTGGCGGCGCTGCACTGGACGCTGGCCACGACGTCGCTGACGCCGTCGCCGGACCAGTCCTCGAGGCGCAGGTTGCGGATGTTGAACTCGGACGTGTCGCAGTTGCCCGTGGCGTCGTTGTAGCTGGTGCACTGCGTGACGGCGAAGATGCCCGTGGCGTTGTGCAGCGTGAAGTTGGAGAAGAGCAGGTTGGCGGCGTAGCCGAGGCCGCCGCCGCCGCCGTTGGGCGGGTACCCGCTCGGCACCCCCGTCCACGTCTTGATGTACGCCCCGTACCGCATGTGGTTGATCTCGATGTTGCGCGCCGTCACGTTCTCGATGATCTCGTACCGCCCCGTGTACTGCCCGATGCTGCCGATGGCCACGCCGAGCCCCGTGTAGAACTTGCAGTCCTCGATCAGGATGTTGGTCGAGTTCGCCTTCATGGCGATCGAGTCGTCGCCGTTGTCCACCGTCCACCGCCGGAACGTGATGTTGTTGGCGTAGATCGTGTCGGCGCCGTCCGTCTGCGCCAGTCGGTGCCGCGTTAGCAATGCCATGGGATGTGTAAAGCTTATCTTTCGACAGGAATGGATAAGAAAGGGGGCAATGGCAACAGGAAGATGGCCGGCCAACTCACATTAAGGGACGAGAAATCGAACCCGACTTCTTGTTTGGTATCGGTGCTGTTGACGTAGATGTCCTCCAAGAGGAGGTTCTCCGAGTGAATAACCGTCACGGTCCTAGAGCAAGCAAAGTCTGGTTAGCTACACTTAATCCGTATACGTTGTCCCGGACCCTGGTGGCTGAATACTTACCACATCTGGCTCTGCACAAAGCGAATGCCCTCGAACACGCTGTCGCGCGTGCCCGTGATGGTCAGCTGGTGGGGGCGGCCCGGGTAGTTGTTGGTGCCGTTGACGAAGTCGTACCAGACCTGGCCGTTGCCGTCGAGGGTGCCGGTGCCGAACCCGTTCCAGACGATCCCCTCGCCGCCGAAGTGCCAGACGCTCGTCTGGTTCTGGTAGCCGACGGGCAGTGAGGCGTTCAGCCAGTACGGGATGTTCTGGTCCCAGAGCAGCGTCGTGCCGTCCATCTCGACGTCGACGTACCGCAGCCCCGTCGTGTTCATCACCGTCTTGATGTCGTACACGGCGTCGCGGAACACCACGCGCCCCCGCCGGTCCGGAGCGTTGTCCACCCCGCAGCACCGGAACGCCTCCTCGATCGCGGGGGCCGAGTCGCACCCCCGTTCCGCCGGCTCGACCACGCACACCTTGCCGCCGTCGCCACTGCCGCCTCGCTGCGCGAGCGCGCTGGCGAGTGCGGCCTGTGCCGATAGCGCTGAGAGAAGTAGCTGCTTGAACATGGTGGTATGGAGTCTCGACCGACCCTTGGATGGCTCTACACTAGACAGATTATGACTAGAGCTTACTTCCTCTCCTTGCGCAGAGGTAGAGCGAGTTTCCTCCGGGGGGCGGCGTTGCGTATTTATTTATTGTCTGCTATTACCTGCTAGCCAGAGTTGAAAATTTATTGCGCATGGCCCACGCGTCCTGGAGCTCTTGCAAATAGGGAGATGTTTCTTTCCCTTCTCTGTCTCCGAACCCGATAGCCTGCCTTGGTTACACGATGCCGGGTAGCTCCCAGCTACTAGTTATAATGATGAGCTGCAGCACCCCCGCGGGGAGAACCCCACAATCGCCGGACCTCCATTCATTGGCGTGGTGCTTTGTGGAGTTCTATAGGCAAGCTTGCTTCATATAGACGATACCTTTGATATCCTATATACATGGTCAGGTACAGAAAAGACTCACCGTAACGGTCGTCCCTCCATACCTTCTCTAGGGTATGGATTCGTCGATCAGTAAACCATTCGATGCTCAAACAAGTTCATAGAAACCGCCGAATTGGCCATTGGTTGTTTCCCTTTGATATAAAAACATAGCTATCATGTACTAAAAGTTCTTGATTCCAGGTCCTTAGCACCGTCGATCATGAGCCCGATCGGTAGCTTCGTCGAGATAGCTACCCCGAAACCCCTCAGGCCCCCATCTGTCGATCAGCGACTATATCGGCCCGCTTTGGTAGCTCCATCGAACAGGGGAGTCGGTCGGACAGAACCCCGAGCCGGGTGTGATTCAAGTTCAGGATCTATCTAGACTTGGAGCCGGTGCAAGCAGTTTCTTTCTAATTACATTATTCGCTCTGCCAATTTCCGACAAGGCGGCTCAGAGATGCCGGGTACCTATTCCCTTTCTCACACCGATCAGGCCTGCCAATGGCGCACTGCTTGCTCACGGCAAATCCCGTACGCTAGGAGCTTCTTGCGAGAACCGGCCCTATATGACATCAGATGCACGATATAGTCCAGACCAAGGGTCGGGTGTCAATGACCCTACTTCAAGTTATAGCTTCGTGGGACCCTGCATACTCGTAATACTCCAAGTCCGACCGAGCCTATGAATTATGTAAGGTATACCTAAACTCATATGTATACCTAGTTAACTAGGAGTAGTGCTATCGGTAAGTGATAGGTAACCGATATGGTGTGTCAACGATGGGGAATGGTTCACTTGGGCGTCCTTACACGATACATTGAACGATCATTTACGCGATGTAAACCATAGTATTCTACCCAAGCAACGACCATGCCATCTCTCCAACACTTCCCAGTAATTCACCAAGTTTACTGGTATCCCATTGGTTTGTTGACACTCCACGGCGCCCTTGCCTATGTTGGTCAAGCGGTCGTTGACGGTTGGGCAACTTGGCAGAGGAACCAACCTGGTCATTCATTGTATGTACCGGTATTGATCACGGCACTGATGAGTGGGTGGATCTCACGGATTCTACGACTAATACTAATACTGTTTCTTGGCTTCATGCCGTTGCGTCTTCGTGCATCATGCTAATATTTCGACCTCCAAGAGAGCGCCTCCCTGGTGTAGACCGCCCGTGAACTCTAAAGCTCGGCGATGTCCCAAGGAGCTCTTAAACTAAGGGAAACTGCTTGCCGTGTGGGTTCGGGTCTCGAGCCCTTGAACCTGTATGATGTTGAGCACCGGGAAGACGCTGTGAAGATGCCATACCTCAGCAGGTTCGCACAGATTCGCACAGAGGGAATCTTTACTGCTGGTCGAGGTCTGGCTGAGGCAAGGGAGAAATATTGCCAGTCCGACATGTGGCCCGACCTCATCTACTCGGTCTAGAGTCCAAAGCGATACTTTTGCAGCGTCAAGCTGGCAGGAACCACGTTGATGATGGACTCGTTATATATCTCAAGTGGCTATAGGTTTCACTATTGGGCCACGTAGCGAGGTCTTAACACGCAGAGTTCTTCGAGGGCCGGGAAGGGATAACGCCATCATAGCTTATGAATAAGCAAGGTGAAGTTCTGGTATGTCGGCCAGGGGTCTACTGTTCCTTCTATCGTTTTCTTTGTAGTAAGTGTCACTCACCTCTTAATATGCCCCTACCCCCTGGGACACGTAGTATATGCCAATTTTACTATCGACTGTATAGGTGATATAAAGACGTTGCATCTACATATCCTAGAACGTGCCTTGCTTTGTACCTTTCGCGGTTGTCGTACAAGGCTAGCCAGTGGTTGAAGCACTGTCCCCCCTTTGCCGCACGTGAACAACAGTCCAACGCTCTTATCTGAGCTCATATTATGCTGCCTTGTACTGCCAGTGCGAACGACGCGTGCCTGGCATATTTCCAATTACCCCTCCGTTTGATACCTCTGTTAAAGATGATACATGCCGATGCTAGCCCGCTGTTGAAGAGAAAAAAACTCAAAAGGCGCATAATCAATACTGTGCTTCCGTCCCAATGGGTGGCGTTGAGCCTTCCGGTATATCAAACCCCTTTCATAATTGCAGTGTGACATTGTCTTCATCGAAAACAAAATGCCATGATTTATATATCCATCCTCGGAGATCGGAATTTGTGGGTCGATGTTGAGATCCCATGCCCAGCAGAAATCAGGACCACCAGAACTCCACGAATGCGGAAGAAATCAAAAAGTGGAAAATATGATGCTAGAATGCTTCGCTCATAAGCGACTGCCGTGCAGACCGAGCAGGCTGAGGAACTCGGTGCGGGTCTTCTCCTTGCGCTCGAAGCAGCCGAGCACGCAGCTGGTGATGGTGCTGGCGGTGGTTTTCTGCACACCGCGCATGACCATGCACAAGTGGCTCGACTCCATGACTACGGCAACGCCTTGAGGCTTCAGCACCTCCATGATGGCATTGGCGACTTCGCGTGTGAGGCGCTCCTGCACCTGAAGGCGGCGTGCGAACATCTCGGCGATACGCGGCAGTTTCGAGATCCCGATGACGTTGTTGTTCGGGATGTACCCGATGTGCATCTGTTGTTTTGTGCCGGGGGCGAGGCGTGAGAAGCGGGAACTCTGGTAATTTCTGAGGGAGACGGGCTGGAAGGGAAGGAAGGGGGTGGGGGTAATTCTGGAACATGTAAGTGCTTACCTTGCCGTTGAAGGGCACCATGTGGTGCTCGCAAAGACTGAAAATCTCGATATCTTTCACGATGACCATCTCGTTATGTCCCTCGTGGAATATGGCACCGTTGACGATATCTCTTACGTTCTGCTGGTATCCCTTGGTGAAAAACAACATCGCCCTTGCGTATCGGTCGGGGGTTCCTAGAACACCTTCCCTGTCTGGATCTTCACCAACGCATTCTAATATCGTTCGGACAGCACCGCTTAGTTTGGCGAAGCGCGTAGCGGCTTGCTCTTCGGTCTCCTCTAGCCGTTCACGAGTACCTCGGCCTAGAAATAGTTGGTCAGTAAACGCAATGCAGAAGATGCGCATTGCAGCAGCAAAGGGTGCTAGAAGCGGGAGTAGGGGACAGACTTGGGCGACTCAAGCCATCGAAGTCTATGACCGGACTGGGGGATCTCGTCTCTGTTCCCCCAGACTTTGACTTCTTCTTCTTCTTCCTCTCAGGTTCATCTCTGGGATCCCGAGCAGCCTTGCTCAGACTGTGCTTCCTCTTCCGCGACTCAGACCGCCCCTCAGACCCGCCGCCGTTGAGCTCGGATATGCCACCATCCCTTGCCCTCCTGCTCTTCTTCTTCTTGTGTGCTCTCCGCTCGTCCCGATCGGTAGTCTGAGGCTGGCGGCCATTGTCGCAGTCGTCTGCATCGGAGAGGCTGCTGGAACCGGAGGTGATAGAGAGAGCCGATCCATGGTCACGCCGGCTAGGCTCGCTGAAGTTAGCCATGGCTTTTGGTTGTTGTATTAGGTGACACCTCTGAAGTGAGTACCTAGTGAAGCATGTTGGAGCAACGGGACAGGAGTGGGAGTTGGTTGATCGATTCAAGCAGTTTTTTAGTCAACGGCATACCTAAAAAAAGTAGACTAGACTAGCGGGGTGGTGGGATTTTTAGCTTACCGACAAGCCCCTACCTGGCTCTGGACCTTTGCAGCTCTGGTCTCTGGTCTCTGGTCTGTCTCGTCTGCATTGAATTGGTAGGGAATCTTGGTGAAGCAATCCTATATCGAATACCGAGTAGTCTCCATTGAGAACTACTTGCATTCACAACATTATCACCTCCGAGGTCTGACTTCAATTGGTTCAGTTCATAACTCAGATGCAAGATTTGTCTATGTAGAATTAATCAACTAGCCGTTATCGGCCTCGCAAAGACCCTGACTTTTGAGCGATAAAGTTATCCGGGGAACCTTTTGACGTCAGGCCACTAGACCCCACCAAAACCCGCATATGTCCCACTAATGAACGCCTACCGTCAGACCGTGTGGCACTAAGTTCATGCAAGTGGCTATTGCTGTGGCGGTGCTAGTGTTGTACCTATTGTCCACGGGTACCTACACCCCAATCCAATGTACGTGGACCGTACCTGACTGACTGTGGCCGAGCACTGGGCCTCACACTTCCCATTATCTAATCAACGTTGGGCAGGAGACAGCAATCGCGCATTCAACCTTCCACCACGTCTACAACCACGCCAGACCTAGACCTTGCAACTCATCATTTGCGTCCCTTGCATCCGTCACGCGCCTCCGTTACATACCCCATTCTCGGGTTTAATAAAGTACGACCATTTTAATTACGATTCGATTCGATTCCATTCGCGGCAGAATTACCATCACTTTCGCTTCTTCATCTTGGAGCGCTGGTCGTTCATCCGGGTCTTTAGGTAGTAGTCCCTTTTGAATATTCTACCACTGCGACCCCGCGACTTCGCCTTCCACCAGCCAAGGCGAGGCCTTCGACAATACCTCACCAATCAATAATACACGACATCTTTTCAGCAGCGACACCAAATCATGGCGTCCCCACCTAACAACTACTCTCCCGCGGGATCCCCTCCGTACCCTTCCAACGCGCAGCTTCCGACGAAGAAGCGCGGATCGACCGTGGCCGACCTAGCAGCGCAGCCGCCCTCCATTAAGCGCCGGAAGGCATCGATCATGTCCATGACGTCGGCCACGTCCGCGCACCCGCTTCGCCAGACCTCCTTCCCGCCCGACGGCGAGGCCCCGTCGCAGCAAGCGGCCTTCTCGCCGACCTTCCGGAGCGGCCGCTCGCCCAGCGTCGACACGATGAGCCTCGTGAGCGGCAGCCAGGTCAGCGGCGCGCCGATGAAGAAGAAGCGCGGCCGGAAGTCCAAGGCCGAGCGGGCGAACGAGGCCGCCGAGGCCGCCGCCGCCTCCCTGCGCGACCGCGACCGCGACGCCACGCCCAGCGTGGCCGGGGGCCGCGCCGCGACCGAGCTCAGCGCCGCGAGCGGCGGGAACCACCATGCGCGGAAGAACGGCGACGACGCCGACGGCGCCGGCGAGGGCGATGAGTTCGAGCTGCCCGAGAACATGGCTAGTAAGGCAGCCCATCGGTCTAAGGAGCAGATCAAGGAAGAGGAGCGCCTGAGGGCCCTCGTGTCACGACACATGGATAGGAGACAGTTCGTGCGCTATGAGGTCTGGCACGGCGCCACACTACGTATGGCTGATGTCAAACGTGTGAGTTGCGCCACCCGCCGTCTTCTGTTTCAATCTTCTCAGCTCTTATTTCCAGGTCGTCTACTAACTACAATGAACAACAAAAACAGCACATAAACAGCGTGACATCGCAGTCCTGTCCAGTCAATGTCCAGCAGATGATGCAGGTTGTCTGCAAGATGTACCTCGGAGACGTAGTAGAAGAGGCGCGGCGCGTGCAGGCGGAGTTGATCGCCAACGGCGAGAAGCAGGTGCCGGACGACTTCAAGGAAGAGGAGCGGGAGCTGAGCGAGCTCTCGAAACACCGCCGCCAAGCCCCCCTGAGACCAGATCACCTGCGCGAGGCCTACAGACGCCGAAAGGTTGCGGCGGAACATGGCGGCGCTATGGGCAGCCTCCTGCACTGGAACCAGCAGACCCAGAACGGGCTCGAGAGATTTGCCCCCAGGGCTGGAGGCCGGCGGATTTTCAAGTAGGCTTAATAGGTGCTTGGCAGTGACAGGCGCATAAATTCACGATATGTCAGGTGATGAAAGCCGAGCTGCTTGATGGAGGTTGTATTGGCTCACCCCATTGACCTGTCTTGACGGTGTGTTACCAGCCAAGAAGCCCGCGCTTACTAGTCTAAGACCAATTGCGACCAAGGGTTAGAATTGCCGCGGTCGCGATGTCTCGCCCGGAATGATGGGCGAGGCCTTACATGAATATCACTTGCCCCCGTAGCCTGGTTTTCAGGAGCATGTAGTGTTACTTCATAAGATGAAACACCTGACCGCAAGGTGAAGATATTCAGAACAGCTCCTAGTAATGCCTATGTAGCGCGGTGATGATGTGCTGCTTACCTCACTTTTATCAATAGTGTCATATTTGGGTAACAACCGGCATTTTCATCTTTTTCTTCTGACATGGTGGACCCCGAAGTTATTCGGTTCGATCGGAGCTGGCGGCTCATTACTACCTACCTGGTTTCCGTGCAAATCCACCTGCCTAAATATGTAGTAGGTATTATACACGGGTAATTTTTAGAGTGGCAAGGGGCTTCATGTCAGCACGCGACAAACAGTTGCCTAATCCACAGTCCTCAGGCTGAATCGGGTAAGCATCAGTACTTCTTCTATCGAGGTCCTCCTCTCCCAGCCTCAGACACAAGGTCGCTCACCTCTGCATCTCTTAATGTTTGACATATTGCGGCTTCCTGCGTCGAATGTTTGGGGGTTAAATCCACTCGCCCCTGTTCAGCAGGTGACACGGCCGCGTGGCTTTCTCAATAGCAAGCAGTACACGGATTCGGGCCCTTCGCCGATATAATGAACTGTAAGCTAGGCATGCCCCTAACGTCACCCTTGAGTCTGAGGCATTGCCGACGATGTGACTTGGAATTTGAATATTGCTAGACCCATAGTTAGATCGTAAAAATAAGGGGGAAACCTTAATAGCCCGTGAAGGAAGTCTTAACTATAGATAGTCATCTGTCGTATAGGATACATAACAAAAGATAAGACCACTCCAACATTGTATTAAGAAAGTGACATCATAGAATGAATTGCGAGAGCCCAGAAGATAGTAAGAATCAGCAATGTCTAACGTCCCAGATCGTACCATACCACGCTGCGTGTTCGCCGAAGGTTCTTCGGTGACGATGTAAAACTTCCAAAAGAGGAAGGTTTTACTGTAATATCTGACTGGCTGACTGAAAGATGAACTCCTCGCCAGATCCCCTAGACTCTTGCGGCTACCATTGTGAGACTCGGCCGCATCTAACTTCCTCGTCGGTCTTTCTGTGCGGAATCACGTACCTCGTAGCAACGACATCGTGTGTATATAAAGATGGCCAGATACGCTTTCATGTTGCTGTCCGAATATCTATCTCTCTCCAGACGCAATATCCTCAGTCGATCAAGCTTTCCTCATCAAGACACCCACTCCTTTAAGAACAGCACTCCTTTTTTCTACACCTTCCTTTACATAACTAAATAGTTGCCCACAATGTCTGTCTCCAAGTCTATCCTTCTAGCCATCTCTGCCGCTGCCCTCGCGGCCGCCTCTCCCCTGAAGAACTACGACGCCAACAGCGAAGCGGCCCATGTCGTCTCCCGTGCTGGCCCTGTCTTCTACTCGGGTCCCTGGCAGAACTTTCCCGGAGCCGACACCTGGCTTAGCTACGAGCAACTCGTCCGTTCTACCTACCCCCTATTTTTTCTATCTCGTCCTTCTCACCACAGGTCCCCGCGGACCTTTCCTCAATACCCCATCTCATTCTCGAACTAACATGAGTGAGTTACTAACGTGAGAATGGCGTATAATGACAATAGCTTGAAATCAACCGACCTTACATTGCCATGACTGGCAGCACCGAGGGCGATATCCAGAAGATCGACACCGCCGTGCGGGCCATCTCGGCATCGGTCGGCGTCCCGGACAACGTGCTCTTTTCCATCATCATGCAGGAGTCCCACGGCAACGTTGGGGCGCCCGTCACTTACAGCCCCGAGAATATCCCTACGGGCGGGCTCATGCAGTGCTACAACGTAAGCAAGCGCGCCCATCTTCATGTTTCCTTGCCCCCCTCCCCCCGGGCGCGCAGCCTTTCTCCTTTTTTTCTACATACATTTTGTCAACCTGTTATTTCAATGGCCAGGGTGGACTGCCTATATCTCAGGAGGAAAAAAGTACCCAAACTCTGGAGTTCGAACTTCCCAGCTCACATCCACCTACCTACTACACACCCGAGCCCTCTGGTATAAGAACATTAAGATAGTTAAGAGAAACTCGCTGACTCCAGATGCCATCGTTACACAGTGCCCCGGCTACGAAGGCCAGCACGACCTGACCCAGGAGCAGATCAACGGGATGATCCAGGGCGGCGCCGAGCACTTCAAGGGCAACATGGCGAACTGGGGCGACAGCGGCACCGCCAGCGGGCCCTCGACCATCTACCCGGCCCTCCGCGAGTACAACTCCGGCAACGTCAACGCCGAGGACCTCAGCGACGGGCTCCGCGCCACCCCCGAGTACGTCAGCGACGTTGCGCAGCGCCTCGGCGGCTGGGCGGACTGAAACAGGCTGGAAGAAGAGACTGGAGATTTGTTTTTATTTCTATGATGAATACGATTTGTGTTGAGGAGTTGAAAAAAAACCCCAAAATGTACTTTTCTTGTATTGTATCATCTGATGTGTGGATATTCTTGTCCCCGGATCTGGGTGTTTGCCCCTTTTCTTGTATATGTTTATTTTCCTGTGGATTATGTTGATATTAATTTACTACAAAAAGACTTGGGATGGCGATACGGCGCTTGAATGGGCCGTCTCGGTTTGGAGGAGCAGCTTATCAGGTCCTTCAGAATACACTCTTTTGCCCCTCGACATCTCACTTGCCCGAATCCAATGTGACAAAAGCTTGACTAGCTTTGGTGACGATGTAGTTGTCTATATAAGGAGGCCTTAGGATTCAGGGCGGACTAGTAGAGGATGCAATACCATCAGGATCAATTTCTGTATCATCCACTACATGTGGCTATGATGTTTCATTTCAAAGTTGATATATTGTCGTGATATCCGACCTTGTAATACCGTAAGGCCTTCTGCTCGTGACCATCTGCGCTTGATGAGCTAGCGAGTCTTCACTATGAGCTTTTTTATCTATCTCTACATAGCAATCTGCCACAACATTCGAATACATCTCTGTGAGGCATCTAGATATCCTCTTTCGCAACCTTCAGTACAATCCGGCCCGAGACTTCTCCCTTCTCAAGTTCATCATAGACAGCAGGCAGATCAGCGAAGTCACGAACAGTAATACGCGGCTTAACAAGGCCGCGTCGGACGAGATCGACTGCCTCTAGACATTCTTTCAGAGAACCTATAAGATTTCCTGTGATGTGCAGCCCCTTGATGGCAATGCTGCTAACTGGCGTCTGGATGTATCCCTTCTCAGAAGGGATACCGACACAACTCAGCGTGCCTCCCACTCTCAGCATGTCAGCAGCCAGGGAAAAGGCCTTGGGATTGGCAGCAGTCACGACGACAGCATGCGCTCCACCATTTGTGATGTTTTTAACTTCCTGGACGAGGTCGGGGGTGGTTTGAAAATCGATATACTTGCTCGCCCCGATTGATTTGACAAAATCACCCTTTGCCGCTCCGCCGTCAACACCGATGACCTGGGCCCCTTGTGCGGCAGCGTATTGAACTAGATGAGGGTTAGCTCATCATCGTAGGCCCTTTACCAACATCCATCCGTCCTTGTACTCAGCTTGATCACATACCTGCAAAATGTCCGAGCCCTCCTCCTGCGCCGACCACGACAAGCCAGTCTCCAATCTTGACATTGGCATTCTTGACGGCCTAATAGCCAGTCAGTTATGGTATGCTGATGGCAACGGGGGGTATGTTCTCACCTTATACGTTGTCACTCCTGCACACAAAACAGGGCCGATTGTGACTGGATCAATGTCGTCGGGAAGAAGGGGGAGGTAGCCCGCATCCAAGGCGATATACTCCTGAAAGCTTCCATCCTCATGATGCAGATGGTTCTTACTCTTGATGCAATACTGCTCTTGCCCAGTCAAACAGAACTCGCAGCGTCTGCAGATGCGACTCGCAAACCGTATGCCGACGAAGCTACCAATCTTGATATCTTCGTCAACCCCTGGTCCTAGGGAGACAATCCGTCCTACACCCTCATGCCCGCCCACATGTGGGAGTTTGACTTGGGTGATCGGGTTGCCGTTTGCATCAGCGGCGACTCCTCCCTGGGTGTGTAAATCTGGGAGACATCTCAGCCATCAGCTCTCAATAGTGGTTTCCAGCTACGAAGTTTGGACTACCGGCTTACCGCTCTGACAAACACCGGTGTAGAGGACTTTGGCTAGAACTTCATTGTATCCCGGTTCTGGAACGGGATAGTCGTGAACGAACTTCACACCACCGCCAAGCTTGGGGACCGTGGCAGCGGTCTGAGTCTTGGGGATGACGGTCATGATCGAAGGCAGAATATATATCACTTAAAAGAAGTCAAGGAAGCACAGGAATAGGACGTAAGGGTTTGAAAGTGACTTTGAGTCTGTGATGAAGTTTGGCGCCTGGGCTACTGGAGGTAAAGCAGCACTTGAGTGTAACCATGTGCAGTTGTCGGGTGTGAGTTTGAGATGGCCGTGGAATTCTAGTTGGAAAATGGTTGGAAACTCCCTAGGCAGCCAAATCTTATACAACTTCAATGTTAGTAGGGGCGACCCGTCCTTATGCTGTATGTACAGTCAATGTCGCCTGGGCAGGGGCATTGAACAAAGTTGAGCAAGTGGCTGCCAGACCAACCCCCCGGGCCCCATCACCATCACGGCTTCAACGCTCTTCCATTTCTCCGCGTATGAGGTTTCCTTGGTGGTGATAGGTACCTAGGTAACATGCAACTTTATGCAACCTCCATATAAGGGGTTGGTATACATGCCGAACAGATCAGCGATAGGTTCGTTCGTCCTAGCGCCTGCTTGCACGTGTTGCCTTACTACAGGGAAACGGCAGGACAATAGTTTGGTTCAGGTGGATAGTTGAGGCTGTTCTCCCCAGGATGCGAAGTTGGTTGTTCAGATAAACCCCACGTAACGCGTAGCTTCCTCCAATCGTGCACCTGCCCACCTGCCCACCTGCCCACCTACCGGATGACCCGAACCCCACGCCGGCATTTGTGAATATAGAACGGGTTCTCGTGGGTCACTCCCGTCCTCCTCTATAAGTACTTAGTAATCCTAACCGAGGCAATGCTAAATGCCAACGTTTACGCACTGGCGAAGAATCATGATTTGGACCGGAAGAGAGAAGCAAAAGCTGAAGATGGGAATAGTCACACCGATCTACACATCAATAAGGTGGGGGTCGGAAGCCCGGATCACGTAACTGCAAGTGTCCAGGTACTTGCCTGGGTAACTATCTGAGTAGGCATAGACCAATATCACCTGGAGTTATAATCCGGGGAAAGGGTAGAAGCCATCATATACCACCACCGTTACTATGAACACAGTCGCTGCCGCTCCAGGGGCTAGATCCAACATCTTCAGGTGACGGCTGGTCGGGTTGTATACAATGGATAGAAGTTGGGCTCGGCCGTTAGGATTGTGATGGAGTCAGCTATGAGGCGTCCTAGGTACTTGATGTATCTCGTAGTTAGTGATCAGAATAGCCCACTGCATACTTGGGTGGAAGATGTGGCTTGGTGAAGATAGCGAATTGGGTTGATGGAATTGCAATGCGATAGTTTACCTATATCTTGCTCCACGCTCTGCCACACCGCGACTACTAGGTACCTACTCTGTAAACTGCTAGGAGACGCCTCCGATCTTTGCTTCGTGGTAATACGGGGGGCAGAGCCACCATGTTTGTCTACGTAAGGTTGCAATCTTAGTGTAAGCTATAGGATTGGGCTAACTTTTAAAAGTTGAGACTTGATCTGCATTCGAATACATCGATCTCCCGAAGAAACTCATGTGTAGTTCGAAGCAGGTGTCCCCAATAAGCACACCTAATTATTTAAACCACACTCGCCTCTCTCTCCATCTTCAAGGTCGACGCCCTAGCGGCATAGCCGGCAAGTAGCCCAGGTTGTCAATTAGGGTCTTGAATCTTCTCTCGCTATGAAGCTATCGAGAGCTCTAGCTGCCTCCTTGCAAGCATTCCTAGCCTCAGCAATCATCGACGCCCGCCTGCGACGACCGGAACGCACTACATATCTGGAGATTTGGTAGCGTGTCTTCCACTCCTCAACATCTCTCCGGAGGCTGTCGTTGGCTTTCTTCAGCGCGTTGATTTCCGCGGCTCTCTCCTTCACGAGGTCCCATAGTTGGTCGGTCAGCTTGTTTACTTGGGCTTCGAGATCGTTGGCTGTCGTGGTGGCAGTTGCTAGGCGAGCCGCCACCAGGGCTTCCTGCTGTCGGAGTAGTCCAACTAAGGGGAGGTTCTCAGGAGTGCTTCTAAAGGAGCTGGGATGAGTGTTGGGATCCTCATTGGTGCCTTCCATGTCTCCCGTATTAACAAGGCCAGACCCATTGGCGCTTCCGCTCATGACCAATAACGTATAGTTGACCGTTGAAGATGTGTTGGTAGTGGCTGACTTATCTAGGCCTGGTCTGGGTTCAGCATCTCATATTAATGCAATGAAGTCGGAAGTTAGCTTACCGATAACGTTTTATAATATACACCCGAATGTCGTTTTTGAGGTCAACGATAACTGTGAGAGTGATGGTAGGTGGTTATTTGGAAATGAGGATAGTCTTTCGATAATCCTAACTTCTTCAGACTGTAAACAGGAAAGTGGAAGGCTCTGGCTGTTTAGGAAACTTGTGTTAAAAGACTCCGTGATGTGTTGCTGTAATATGTAGATGAAGGCAGGCCACTAGTTGTGCCTGCCAGCTAAATGGTTTAATCTCTTGTCCACTATCACTCGCATATGAATTGCGAATAGAGGGAAGGGTCCTTGTAGGCCTTTTTTAGTTTTTTTATAAAGCTATAGCTGGATCAAGCTGTGCATAGAAAGGTAGCCTGTGGTGACCATTATCAACAAAAGGAGAAGCTGGCAACACCTCGATATTGGAGATGGTGAGTTCCTTCCCAACTTAGGCGTCACCTAACTTCTATCATGTGTCTATCAGGAACACTGAACAGACCAGTTACTGAATTCAACTTCACATAGATGATCATATTCCACGAAGCCTAGGGAGACATCCGCAGTTAGTTCGCATGAGCAGTAGTACCTTCTGAGGATATTAGCAATATGACCTGGAGGAGAAAACTATGGAAGGTAGCAAGCTACTCCAGATACCTTCCTTCAACTACTCAATTGCCAACAGATAAACAGCGAGAAGATTTGGATGTGTTGAAAAATGAGAGCATGTCTGCTGCCAATGTTCGGACTACTTCAACAATAAATACAGTTAACCGCCGTCTCAATGATGACAATTATAAGACATTACGTCCAACCTGCAATAGTAGTGATAAAGTCATTTCTAATTACTATGTATCAGGTACGCTGTGTCTGTTACGCATGATATACCGTAGTTCGCAACTGATATGTCGCATTCAGCAGATCACAGGTAGGGAAGAATTCGGATACAGATTTTGTCATATAGAAGAAAAGAAGCGATCTCTAGTCTAAGGAGCGGAAGAGCTCTCTATATACAGTATGCCAAGCCACTAAGTGCAGATCACCTGGTTATGTAATCTAAGCTCTCCTATGTAGCCCCTATATCGCGACATGATACGCATCCCCTATCATCTGGATGGTAATATAAGCATTGCTGATATCCGGGCCACTGTAAGGAGGCCAAACCGCCTATTAATTATGGTACATAATCAGAAGCACGATACTTACTACCTACTCGGCTTATCCTGCCTGTAGCACATATGATGACGGGTGGTTCAACTTCCACTTGCGCTTGTTGCGGGCCTAGGTGACGACGATATAGTTATGGTTCGCCTCACACATAACGGAACAGTGCCTTCATTCAAGGTAAGTTAGATCATATGAGACTCAACTTACACTTCATTCGGCGACCTCCGCTCAATGCTGATCGCTGTTCGCGTCGAATGCGCATAAATTATGTAGTCATTAATACCTGTCAGACAGAAGGAGTTGCCGCGCCACTGTGGTTCTAATCTGTGCTGTTAGCGCATATCAAAACCTATCACGTCCGCGGCACTTAGACCCCGGTTCCTTCCAAAGTGACTAGTAACACCCAGCGGTTACCCTATCAAAGCCAACATTATTGGAGAGTCCATTGTGTCAAATGAGCAGCTGGCTGCATGCTATGAGTTTCAGATCGGTTCATGGCAAGAGGCGGACTGAAGAACCAGAGATGGTTCGGTATCAGGATCGTGTGTAATGGTATGATCAATCTGAATACGGTGCTGGCGGAGATGGGTCAGCCTCTGACGTGAAACGAGCTCGACGAATAAAGGGACCGGGTGGACTTACTTTTACAAACAGGCCCAGTTCCTCCCACATCCCAACCGTACGTAGTTCATCTTTTTCGTACGCTCCCCGCAGCGACCTCAGTATGAAGGTGCCGCATAGAGTTCATCTGATCCTGAACACTTGTGTATCCGATCATTCCCTAGAAATTAAGCAATCAAGTCCGCCACGTTCATCGGCATTTCGTCGATCTGGGTTGAGTAGTACACTAGGGAGCGATTGTTAGTCAGGGCGGATCCAGACAATGAGGTGGTAGATAGTAGTAACATACGTTCGATATCTCTGAGAATGCGGACATCCTCGCTGGTAACAAAGTTGATGGCCACACCCTTGCGACCGAACCGACCGCTGCGGCCAATGCGGTGGATGTAGTTCTCACGGTTGCTCGGCAGATCGTAGTTGATAACCAGACTGACCTGCTGAACGTCGATACCACGGGCCCAGACGTCGGTCGAGATGAGCACACGGCTGTTACCCTGTCTGAAATCTTGCATAATGCTGTCTCGCTCTTTCTGGGGCATATCGCCGTGCATGCTGCTCACGGTGAAGTTGGCCTCACGCATTTTGTCGGTAAGCCAGTCCACCTTTCGTCTCGTGTTGCAGAAGATGACGGCTTGCGTGATGGTTAGGGTGTCGTAGAGATCGCAAAGCGTGTCGAACTTCCAGTCCTCCTTCTCGACAGCAATGAAGTACTGCTTCAGGCCTTCCAGCGTCAACTCGTCACGCTTGACCAGGATGCGCACGGGGTCGGTCATGAACTTGGTCGTCATGTCCAGGACATCATAGGGGAGGGTAGCGGATACGACCACGACTTGGGTCGCAGGCGGCAGATATCGGTAGACGTCGTAGATCTGCTCGCGGAACCCCTGGTTCAGCAGCTCGTCGGCCTCGTCGAGGACGAGCATCTTGATGTGGCGGGTGCGCAGGTGGCGGCGGCGGATCATGTCGGCGACGCGACCGGGGGTTCCCGAGACGATGTGCTGGCCGTAGTCGAGCTTCCGGATGTCCTCTCCGACGTTGGTGCCGCCGATGCAGGCGTGGCATTGCACGTTCATATAGTCGCCGAGCGCCATGACGACGGACTGGATCTGGGTAGCCAATTCCCGGGTTGGGGAAAGCACGAGGGCCTGGGTCTCGCGCACGGCGGTGTCGATGACCTGCAGCATCGAGATGGAGAAGGTGGCGGTCTTGCCCGTACCGGACTGGGCTTGGGCGATGGTGTCGCGTCCCTTGCAGATCTGGACAATGGCTCGGGACTGGACGGCGGAGGGCGATTCATAGCCGTAAGCGTAGATTCCTCGAAGGAGATTCTCTGCAAATGGCGCGTTAATTACATTTGCGACGGATGCATACAACATAATCTGCGGATTCGCTCACCTTTCAAGGACATGGCTTCGAATGTAGGGTGCACCGTGACCTCTTTGGAAGTGGAAAACTCCATCTTCTCGTCGGCGCGACGATCAATGCCGCCTTCAGCCATGTTGTCGGTAGTTGATAGACCTTCCCAATTCGTGCTATTCTATGATATGTCTCGTAGAAGGGTCGTTTGATGATGAAATACGTGAAGTTAATAAAGCGAATGGATTGGGGATATTGAAAGGCAAGACTGATGGGGCCGATGATTGACGGTTGAAGGCTGAAGGTCGAAGCTGCGAAGAAATAAAGTGGATACTAGGTACTTCCTACCTCTAACTACCTAGGTAGCTCAAGTGGCTGAACTAGTTGGATTCGATCCCTGCAAATGCGGCAAAACGGAGTAAAGTGGAACAGGTGTGGCTAATGAAACCTGGGGCCTGCAGTCAGGATGCCAATTGGTCAAGGGAAATTCTAGGTCGAGGCTTCCGAATTTCTGGCGATTGCATTCAGCCTCATCAATTCAACAAACTCAAGCTCTACAGCAATTCTTTCTTCAATCTCTCATATTCGATAATCGCAAGCCGCTTTCGGCACTTTTGTAAGACAATCGCGAACACTGTTTAATCGATAATATATACAACACCACCGACAAGCTAGGATGATTCTAGAAGAACAGAGGTTCCTCCACGAGGACCTCGAGCGCCTCGAGCAGGGCATTGCTGACCGCATTGGCGAGGAACCACGACACGTAAGTGGAAGATAAGAAGATCCCTGCTTGAAATTCCCTCTTCCTACTCTCCCTACCCCCACAGCTAACATCATTGGTAAAACAGATTCGAGATCGCTTGACGCGCGACCACCAGATAGCACAGTTCCTCGATCGGATAGCGTCGCAGTCCAGTAAGCTGCTCGAAATCTACCGCGATGGCGACGGGTCGCGGTCACGCGAGATCCAGCAGATCGGCACGGGCGACCCGATGGAGGAGTTCTACCGGCAGCTGGGCGACACGAAGAGCTTCCACGCGCGGTATCCGAACGAGCCGGTGGAAAACCTGGAGCGGGCGTACCGGCCCAAGCGCGGCGTCGACGCGGCCGATCCGTTCGGCGGCATCGTGGACTCCATGTTCACGGGCGAGGAGGCGCTCGGCCGCTTCTTCGACCTGCACACGTGCCACGAGCTATACCTGAACCTGCCGAACGCGCGGCGGCTCAGCTACCTGCAGTACCTGGAGCTGTTCGACAACTTCGCGCCGGGGACCGGCACCACCGGCAGTGCCGGCACGGCCGGCAGCAGCGGGCTCAAGCGCGCCGAGAAGCTGACCGACCAGTACTTCCAGTACGTGGGCCAGCTGGCCGGCGACCTCGAGTCCTTCATGCGCCGCACGCGGCCGCTCGAGAACGTCGACAAGGTGCTGGCCGACTTCGACCGCGAGTTCGACGCCGCCTGGGAGCGCGACGAGATCCTCGACTGGAAGCAGGAGAGCGGCAGCACCAGCGCGACGCTCCAGCAGGCCTCGTCGCCCGACGCCGTGTGGTGCGGCGCCTGCGAGAAGGAGTTCAAGAACCGGAACGTCTACGAGGGCCACCTGTCGGGAAAGAAGCACAAGCGCGCGGCGGCGGAGAAGGAGCAGGCGGGGGAGTCGGCGGAGAGCAACGGCGCGTCGTCGACAGGCGCCAATGGAGCGCCGTCCGCCACCCGGCTGAAGGAGCGCGCCATCGCGGAGCGCGAGTTCCGCGTCAAGCGGCTGGCGAGGGCCATGAGCACGGAGCGCAGCGACACGCGGGTGAACGTGGAGCGGAAGCAGGGCATGACGGAGCGCGAGCGGCAACAGGAGCTCGAGAACCTGTTCAGCGCGAGCAGCGGGCCGGCGCACGGGGCCGGGGCCGGGGGCCGAGGGGGCGGCGGGGAGGACGGCGAGGAAGGGTCGGACGACGACGACGACGACGACCGGATCCACAACCCGCTGAAGCTGCCGCTGGCGTGGGACGGGAAGCCGATCCCGTTCTGGCTGTACAAGCTGCACGGGCTGGGCGTGGAGTTCCCGTGCGAGGTGTGCGGCAACTTCGTCTACATGGGGCGGCGGGCGTTCGACAAGCACTTCAACGAGGCGCGGCACATCTACGGGCTCAAGTGCCTCGGCATCACCAACACGTCGCTCTTCCGCGACATCACGCGCATCGACGAGGCCCTGCGCCTCTGGGACAAGATCCAGAAGGACCGCCGCCGCCGCGACCGCGTCGACGACGGCGGCACCGTCGTCCAGATGGAGGACGCCGAGGGCAACGTCATGCCCGAGAAGGTCTACTACGACCTGCAGAAGCAGGGCCTGCTCTGATGGCATGCGTCTGCTGTGCATGTGTGTATACTATTTTTTTTTTTTTTCGCTTTCACATAATAAGCATACGATAGGTGGATAGGCTGTCGGTTGCAATTGCGCATCACGCTGGCGTCGGGGGGTTGTCCGTGCGAACATCTGGTAGTTCTGTTATACTCTGCAAAATACCTCAATGAGCCAACCTGGGCGAGATGGCAAAGGTTCACTAAAAAAGGTTCACTGCAATTCTATGTAGTCTTGACAAATCGAGTCTGTGTAGTTGGTCCCTATACGCCGTCACTCATCATAATGGCAAAGCACCTCGAAACTCTCTCGTAATCGAACTGCTGTTTCACCTTCGAATATGCCAGCCGGGCTTGAGTAAAGTGGCTCATGAAACCGGCTTTTCGAACTGATCCAGAGCTGTTCTGCTATAGTAGCTTCCACGTATTGCCTCGCCTTGCTCTCTTTCGGATTAGGCACTTTCCAGGCATATCGTTCAGAAGACGGGGAACGCGGGGGTCTCAGCACAACGCAACGAATAACCCCTTTCAGGTTGGCTTCCTGGATTTCTTCCGTGTCAGTTACTAGTTGACGAAGGTCTATATACGCCCTTGCAGGCATTTCGAAAATGGCGCAACAGTCAGATGTCTCCAGGGGGTAATGACACTCATACGGACGTAATTGTATGTCGCTTCCGAAGTACGCGACGACAAAATAAATTGGTTGGTTCCAATCGACTCCACGCTGACTGAAGTCGCTGAGACAGTCCAACACATGTGACTGTAGTTCCCTCTTTTGCTTCCCAGTAATCATGCTGTTTGTAGGAAAAGGGATGGATGCTAGGAATGCGGAAAGAGGGGTTTCTTTCAGCGAAAATGACCCAAGTCTGTGTTTCCGCGACAATGCAATACTGTCTACACCGGCACCTAGCAGCCATTTTATCGTCAATATTCGCCGAGTCGTGGATCGCAGCCAAAGATCGGTATTGCTTAATCTGTTCTCGGCGTTCGTGAGAGTGCGGAACTCGAAGTCACATCGAGTAAAGGCGTGTCTTGCTGCGCAGTATAATGATTCCACTTTCTCCTGAGAGGGAAGCGACTCAAACTGACTGCTTAGAGCCTGGAAGAAACTCAAACTGCCATGGTAAGCAGCAGGTTCGAAGAAATCGAAATCTCGCAGTAATGTATCGTCTTCTGAACGCTGAGACTGCATAAGGTTCTTGAAGTCCATCAACAAGTCCGCTTCTTCAATCATGCTTATGTAGCCCGCGCAGGCTAGTTGGAAAATTTCAACATTGTATAGATGAACCGCGAATCTGGGGTCAGGGCCGTTCACTCCTGCCATGGACGGGTACATATGCCTTCTGACGGAAACGTAACACGTCTGCTTAAAAGCATCTGTAATCCCAAGCAATATTTCTTTTGTCGATGTTGAGTTCGAAAGCAGTAATATCTCGCGTCCGTCCGTTGTACCGAGGAGGAATTCTTGTACAGAGCGGTGTATGAAGTTAACACTGGTACTATCGTATTGAAATGGAAATCCTGGAAGGGGTATTCGTTTTATCTCAAGTAGGCCCATACTTCTAGCGAAAAGCCATATCTCATACTCCCGAGTTATACGAATCACGTCGGTGTCTGATATCCCTCGGGTCTCGTTCAATGCTAGTACTTCAGAACGGAGGTTCACATGCGTTCCAAAAACATAACACATTACAGACTGCGCACGGAATGCTCCGTCTCCCACATATAAAGCATGCCACAGTAGCCGAGAAGTCTCTTCCCTGTAATGCTGCCGGTCGGTATCTTGCCTGTGCAACATCTGTCGGAATAACCCATAGAGGTCAGGCGCCAGTGCTTCAGTTCTCTCGTAGAGGGTTCCCCAAGTGTCTCCATTCATGATACCACGAACGATACTTCGGATCGCCAACGCAACCCAGAGGAATACCCCTGACGCTTTCCAAACAAGTGCTCTGACTACACCGTGGTAGGCGTCTCGATCGCTCTGAAGGGAGTTTTTATATGGTGCTAGTTGTTGCTTGATGTATAGCTCAATCGCGGACTGAGTGAGACTTTCTGTCCGCAAATGGGGATACGCATACAAGCGCACAGCGCGTCTGAAGATGTTTTCATGGCGACTCGACACACAAATCTTCACATTTGGAAGGCCACCGAGGATATTCAGTAATTCGATCGTTGAGGCTTGTTCGTCCGCTGGGACTTCATCAAGGCCGTCAAGAAAGAGGCAGAAAGCTGATGAGTTGTCGTCCGTGTGTAGAGCCTCTAAAAGAGTTTCTCTGAGGTCCTTTATTGACCAATCGTGTTCTGAGTACTTGTTCATGAGACTTGGTCGCTTGTATAACAGACGTTCCAATATTAAAGGGTGTGAACTGATGGCTTGGTGAAGCAGAGCACGGAGGCAACCTCGAAGGTTTCGCTGAAGAGGATTCGTGCAGATTTCGATAAAGAAAAACCGACAGATGATTGCATCATCCCTCCATTTTCTAAGGTATTTCAGAGTTTGATACTTCTGCACTAGGTACTTCATCACCGTACTCTTGGAACTACCAGGCTTTCCCAGTATCCAGAAGATGGACCCCTCTGTTTCGAGCCATCGTCGAAACTGGATTGGGCGTCCATCCTGTGTTTCTGCGTCTGGATTGTGGTCTCCCGAGTCTTGGTCTCGCCCAGGTAATTCTTGGCCTTCGGTATCCTGTTCTCGAGTTTCTGAACGTGACTCTTGGCTTCTACTTCCCAACACTATACGCTGACTATCGGAGTCTTGACTTTCAGTCTCACTGTCCCATTCTGAGTCCTCTTCGGCAAGAATCCAGCTTACTGTATCCTCCGAAGCCTCCATGATATTGTTTTCACGAGCGTTCATCTCTGGGAACCAAAGGCTAAAAAGAATGCGGGTTCGTATCTCTTCCTTCTCTTTGCGTAGAGTGTCTGTTTGCCGGTCTGTGTCGAAATGCTTGATGATTTTGGTAGACTCTGAAGTGATATGCTCCTTCGTTTCCCCGTGCTGGGTATCCAATCGTGCCACATTCGCCTCAGAGGTGGCCTTCATTTGGTCACTGAGCATAACAGAGTTGACAGTGATGTGCTCCTTGATGTTTTGAGCCTCCGTCGAGATGAGCAGTGATATATCTCTGTTGCCATCCGACCAAAGATCGACGAAGTCCTTGATCTCTTGACTGAGGCCTGTCAAATCACGGCATTTAGCCAAGTTCAATGACACAGCCGGACTGAATTACGCATAGATATTGTATGTCACTCACTAGAGAAAGCAGCTTCTGATTTAGCCGTCATAGCTTGATGCGATGAGCTAATTCGTCTGTTAGCTTTATACATTCAGATGGAAGCCCCTGAAAGATGTACACAAAGAGAATGCACGTATTGAAAAGGGGGCTTATACCATAGACTGGTCAAAAATTCCGAATCAAGGATCGCATGAGCATCCTTGATTTTCTTCTCCAAGTCGGTTACAGCTCTCCTATAATGAACTTTGTACTTGATAGCGGCGAAAGGGATTTTCCATTTCGAAGTTGGATTTGCTACTTTCTTCAAAATATTCCTTAGATCTCGTGTATCTTGCAGCAAGTCCGACGCAAGATTCCGAAGCCTCTCCCTATCTTCGTGCTGCCTCTTCTGGTCCGTGTTTTGGGGTGCTTGAACCGGACCCAAGTCATCAACTCTTGCCGATAAGCTGGAAAGCAGGTCGTGAAAATGCCCGATGTTGGCTTTGAGGCTGGGATCTGGGCTACCTGTATTGATCGCATTAGTCGACGAACCTCTCGATACACAGCTAGACAATCTCATACGGTCTTCGTATATGTGGCGGCACGTTCTAATGACCTCGCCAGTGCAAGAAATGACTTGCATCACATTGCAGACGAGTGATAGAGTCGCTATCGCTTCCATGTTGTAAATGGCATATCAGAAGCCCTGCGAAAGAGCTTTGGGTTTCAATGAGCTACAAAAGTATCAAGAGGCAATCACCCTTCAATTGGGAACTCCCAGGGGCGATTTTACTCAAGAAGAAAACGGGCTTCGATCACTGAGGGGTAACCAACCTGAAAAGTACGTGAGGAAACCTGGCGAGGCTATACCAACAACCAACACTCGGAATGTAACGCTGTGGCCTGGGCACACATACTTGTTCTATGTGTGATTGGTCATAGGTTAACCTCCACATAACTAGAGAGATATTGCGCAGCTAGATGGACACAGCCAACCGGCGTGTTCAGGGTTTCTGACGAAACCATGCCCTCACGGACCAGTAAGATCAAGGATTCTAGATTGATTTACTTACAGAACACCAACTGCGATGCATAGTCGAAGAATACGCCCCTTGGTGTCGTCTCTGATAGGGTAAGCACCTGCTACTACGTGGTGGTTTAGGCGGTCACCTTAGGTAGGCTCTGGCTCTACCACCACCAAGACGCCTGCCATCTACGGCCCCTCGAATCCATGGGTTTCTATGCACACCTAATCATCTGAGTGCACATGTTTCGTCTCTGCGAGGAATTGATGGCAAGGTGACTGAGTGGAAGGGCTCCAAGGGTCCGATTCCGAGGGAGTATGACTTATCGATGTCACCTCGTTCTGCTCCACTGTCCAGAGTCGGGCTGGCAGGCAGTAATGTTTCATCTTTCTTCACTCTATATTCCCTCTATTGGGCTCTATGGAGATGGGCCGTGATTGGGATTGCATGTGTTTGGGACCTGTATTAAGAAGTAGGTATTAAGGTGCCGGTATGTTAGCTGCATGTGGTTACCTACCAGGCACCTAGTAGGTGGTAGTTAGGCAGGTGCCCGGTGGCTCAGCTGGGCGGCTGTGATACCTACCTACCTACGAAGGTCGCGGCCATAATTGTTAATAACGCTAAAAATTAGCTAACGTGCAATGAATATATTAGAGCCTATGGGGCGGTTACGTGGATTCGCTACTAGATAGATCTCCTTAGTTGTTAGCTTAGCTTTACTTACTTAGCAGAATACAATTTCGTTTCCCCCTTATTCCGGATTCCTATAATGATCCCATATTTGGTGACGAAAGTGCTACTTCGAATTTTGAAACCTTCCGGATTGCTTTATGTGGATTCCTATTTATATTTTTTACTTAAACCATCTTATAATTCGACGTAATTTTTTTTAATTTTTATTAATTATTTACGCTTTAATTTCGGTTATTAACGAAAATTCTAAAAAACTAATAATTTTAATTAAATCACGTTATATTAAAATTATAAGAATTATTTATTTTGTTATTATTCTTTTTATTTCTTTTTTTAATTCTTTAATATTACGTTATAATTCGTTTAATACGATTATTTTTATTATATCTATTTTATCGCAAAAATCGTTAATTTATTTATTCGAATACGCGAAAGATTTTTGGAAATTATTTTCGGTTAAAAAGTAAGAGATTCCTTTTTATTCCAATTCCTTATCGATTTTTTAAAACCTTATTCCTTATTTCAAAATTTAAAAGTTGAAAAAACTTGCTTATTACGTTATTTCCTTAATACCGAATAAAATTGGTAATTTATTTTTTTAAATAAATAACGTATATATGAAATTCGTTTTTTTTTAAGCGAAATACTTTGAAAAATTAACTGCCTAAATAAGCAAATTAAATAATTAATAAACCTTATTATATTTAAATATTATTTAAATATTAATTAAATATCGAATAAGTATTAATTAAAAATAACGCCGTTAATTATCGAACTTCCTTATTATATCATTAAAATAAATGCATTAAATAAATTATTTATATTTAAATGTTATTTATTTCGTTAATTTATTAATCCGTTAATACGTTAATTTATCGATTCGTTAATTTTCCGATTTATTAATTTATTAATCCGTCGATTTATTAATTCGTTAATTTGTTATTAATGTAATTGCCGATTTATAATTCGTTAATTATAAGGGTATTTAATTAATTTTACCGATTTTATAAACCTTAGCCATCCTAAATTATAATAGGACTGGTATTTTCGCCGAAATATTAATTAAGTCTTAAGGATTTACTGCCCAAACTGTTAAATTCCTAAAAGCTATAAACGAATTCGAACGAAATTTTAACCATTTTAATACCGTTATATCTCGATTATCCGTTATTATTATGTCTTTTATTCCTCCGACTTTCGAAAGGTTACCGAAAAAATCGCCCCAGGAATATTTGAACGATATAGCGATTTATATTAAAAAAACCTCTTTTGCAGCCGCTAATAATCCTAATTTAATTAAAATAAAATTAATTTTTCGATTAAATTTAAAGATAAATGTTCGTAAATAATATTTCCAAATCCTCGAAAAACGTCGATTAAATTGGACTTAAATGAAAAATAGCTTCATTTAAAGATTTCCGATTAAAATCCGCATTAACGATTAAAATAACGCATTCCAAATCGATAACTTAAAACGGCTATTAAAAAAGAAATTATTTTATTATTTAAAGCGTATTAACGAATTTGCGAAATAAGCGATTAATAAGTAGCTTATTAAATTAAAAAATCGTTTTTATAAATATATATATATTAAAAGCAATAAGCATAATTATTATTACCAAAATCGTATTTTTAATCGGTTAGTTGCTAAGAAGCTGGTTAATAAAAACCGCGAATTCGTTAAGACCTGTATTTATTATAACGTTAAAAATTTAATTATTAATATTATGTATCGTCCTAATCGAAAAAATAAGTTTATGAATAAAATTAATGCCTTAAAGGGTTTTAAGGGCCATATATTTAATAAAAAGGCTATTTAAGAAATGGGATTATTATTTTACTAAATGCATAAATTTGGTAAATAATGGAATTTAATAAGTCCAGGCCTTATTATTCCTACTTCCGAAAATAAAGAATCTTAGTTTTTATAATAATATGGTATTTAATAATTCCAATAATAACAACCGTTTTAACCTTTAAATATATAAATTTACCGCATTAAGCCACATATTACCTAATAAAAAAACGTTATTAATAAATCGACCCCAGTAATAAATGCTATTTATCTTCCAATAATGGATTATCCAATTAAAACTAAAGGTTATCAGGGTAATAAAATAAATAAATAAGGTATTCAAAATGCTTACAATGGATATGGGCAGGGTCTTTAAAATCCTTTAGCGGCCCCCATCTCTTAGAATACCTTCCTTCAGAACGTCCCTTTTTCTCAAAACGCCCCTATACCGATTCAGAATGGCGTTCAGAATGGCGTTAATGGCGGTGCCCAAAATGGTGGTGCCCAGAACGGCCTTTAAATAGGTAATTAAAAAGCTGGTATTCGTTTACCTAATAGTATAGGCTTAAGAAACCAATATAATTAGGCTTTTAAGAATGAAAAGCGTCGCGGATCTTTCGAAAAGGGATATTATATTCCTATATGCTTTAATTATAATAATTAGGGTTATTTTTCAACAGATTGCCCGGAACCATTCTAATCGAATGCCATTAAAAACAAAATTCGTAAATGCATTAAACGCTTTAAGCCAATTCCGAATAAATTAAAATACCAAAAACGCTAAGTTTAGGTAAAAATAAAACAAATTATTAAAAAGGGTTTAAATAATACTGTTTAATTCCTTTTTTATAAAGATATAATTAATAATGATATTTACGTTACGGCTATATCGTTAATTTCCGTTATTGCCGATTACCGATTTTCCAAGCTAAAGCCGAAAGCCTTTATTCCGGTAATAATAACCCTTAATCCTTATTGTATAAATATTAATAATAATTCGAGGCCGGATCCGTTTATAAGTAACTTAAAACCTAGGCCTTTTGCTGGTCCGTTAGTTTCTTTTAAACGCCCGACCTTTTTCCTTTTTAAAGATCCATCGAATCGTCGGCTTATTAAATTTAAATATAATCCTATAAATTCCATTCGCAAGGTTGCACTATTAGCCCCTTAAAGTCGAAATCCGCTTTTAGGACTTGAACTTTTTTTAATTGATAGATTAAAGCAGCAATTAATTAATATAAAAAACCGAATAAAAAAAAAATCGTCCCGTATTCGAAAATTTAATAATACGGTATTTATTAAGGCCTATAAGGATTATTTAAAAAGTCGTATTAATATTAATGCAATTTTTAAATCCATTCCGTTTCCGAATATTACTTGGGAATAATTGCTGGATCGTTTTTCGACGTTAAAAGTTTAACTAGGCAAAGAAATGGGCCTTTCCGTAAAAGACCGAAAGCCGAAATTATCGAAGAAATTCCGATTTATTAATCCATAACCCCATTTTGCATAAATGAATTTTATATAAATGATAATTGCAATTAACCTTTTTTTTAAATTTACGAATCGAGTTAAAAACGATAATAATGCTATTTATCTGGGTTATATCGATAAAAAGGTAAATGGTTAAGTGGTTCGTCGATGCCTGGTGGATTCCGGATCTTTATTTAAATTCGTTAGCCCAGTTTTAATTAAAAAATTAGGCCTTTAATAAATTAAGTTATTCGAAAAATATGAATTAAAAATGGCTAATAATAATATAATTCCGATTATTTATTATGTTATTTTTTTATTTA
This sequence comes from Diatrype stigma, assembly GCA_022225965.2. Classification (NCBI taxonomy): domain Eukaryota; kingdom Fungi; phylum Ascomycota; class Sordariomycetes; order Xylariales; family Diatrypaceae; genus Diatrype; species Diatrype stigma. The sequence goes on from JAKJXP020000067.1 coordinate 132,247, forward strand.
TTATAAAAAATATTATAACGGTTATTTAAACGTTCGTTATGGATATAAATAAATCCTATAACATTTTTCTAAAAAAAGAATGGCTTTAACGAAACGCTGCCCTTATCGATTTCCATACGGAAAGCTTTATTTTAATTGGAATTAATAAATAAACTTATATCTTAATCATATAAAAAGCTCCCAATTCTGGTTTTATTTATGTAAAGCAAAAGAAGAATTACCGAATATTAAACCGTTTACCGTCGGAAATCGTTTACGACGAAAAAATCTTTTTTTCGAAAAATAAATCGGATTCGAATATTTACGACAATAACAATAAGGCTACCGAATAAAAAAGAAATGGCCGAAATTACCTAAAAGAAATAATCGATATCGTTAAACTGGCAATCGTTTAAGTTCGTAACGATTTCTTTTTACCTTTAAAAAAATAAATAAAAGCCGATTTCGAAACCAGGCTTTCGAATATATTCGAGGCCCCGATTATTTCAATATTGTTACATACATTTGCAAAAAACGCGTTATATTTAATTCAGCGCAATCAATAATTCTAACGGTATTAACGTCGTTAATTCTTCATTTTATTATATTTTGCTTAGGCCGTTAAGTTATAATAAACATAATTAATTCTATAGCTATATTGGTTTCGATTAATCGAAATCTTTCGGAAACTAATTTATAAATCGTTAACCGATTGCTTATTTCTTTTTTTACCGTTAATAAAAACCGAATCCTTATTTGGATTTCCTTTTTACGACCCCTATTGGTTTCGATAATGCTAAATCTCGATTAATTATACCGCCGGATCCAAATAAACGATTAAAAAATGGAAAAATATTAATAATCCCATTAGGAAATTCGTTAATATAACCTTTCGTTTTTTATGAAATTTACTGTTATGGACGTCCCGGATTTCCTGCTTTTAACTAGGAATGCCGGCGGCGTCGATAACGTCGACTATATATAGGGGCACAGCACCGCTATATAATGCTTAATATTATTTATTACCAATATAAGGGTAAAGTTATGAAATAATAAAAGCATAAATTGCTATAAAATATTAGGGACTTTAAGAATTTCTATATAATCCTTAGCAATATTAAATAGAAATACGTAATACTAAATAATCCTAGGAATTATTGTATTACATAATATATGCCCCTTTACGAAATGCCATTTACGTTTTCGTAATAAATAATATTTAATATACATAAAAAATACGTAATACTTTTAATTCTTATAAATTAAAAGGCAATATTCGATTGCTTAATAATTTAACCGCATAATTAAAACTAAAAATTTAATCGCATATAAATTTAATTCTTATATTAAGATATTTCGCTTTATTTATTATATACGAAAGCCTTAATATTATTTATATCGTATTATTTATTCGATTTTTTATTTTAAAAGCCATTAGTAATTCCGAATATTTTATATTTCGTTCATTTATTTATCCGGTTTATCCGGTAATATATAATATTAATGGCTTAAATTAACTTTCGCGAAATACTTAACGAAAATTTCGGTAATCCATAATTCGCATATATTCGTCGTAACTGCTAAAATCTGGTTCGGGATTGCGAAATTCGGTTTTAGAATTAAAGATACGTAAAAACCGGCTTACGAACGAAGCATTAAAAAGGGGCCGGCTCGTAAAGGTAGCCTTTTCGGATATCTTTTTTCGGAATTACGGAATACGCGTCCAATAAAAGGCAGCGTCGTTAAGGGCCATAATTTTTGCGTTACCCTTATATATAATTCGTATATATTCGATAATATAATTAGCGATTCGTATTTGCCGTTAATTAATATTGCCTTACGTTATTACTTATAATGCTTCGTTTTTATTTATAACGAAAATCGCATTCGGCATTTTTTTATTAATAAATCGGAATACCATTTCTATAAATATAACCAGGGCAGCATTTAATTGCTAAGCAATAATGGCTTTTATAATAATAATTTATTATATTTAAATACCGTCGAATTAACGAATATTAATAACGATTATTAAAGGCATTTAAATAATATCCGGAAAAATTTTTAAACGATAAATTAATAGGAACAAATTATCGATAAACGATATTACGGTACCGATTAAATTAAATTCGTACAAAAAGCTAAGATTTGGTCGGCGCTAAATATTATCGGCGGATATATCCAGCAATATCGCTAAGCCGTTAAGTAATAAGCATCCGTAAAAACCGTTAAAAAACAACTAGCCATATAAGCCGCTTAAGGACAGTCTTTTTTATAAGCTATTCGGAAAAATTCTTCTTAATAATCCATTTTAATCCATTCTTTTTTATAAATTATTAAAAGGCAGCTTTTTATATAAGGCATTTATAGGAACTTTTGTTTCTAATAATCGCAATATTCGTAAGTTATTTTTATTTTCGATAATAATCGAAGCCTATTATTAAACCAATTAAAACGGGCGCTATCGTTAGTTTCGCTAAAAAGGCGTACCAAAAAGCGCCTAAAAGCCAAAAATTACCCGCAGGGTTTATTCGTAATTACTATTTAAATAATACGAATAACTGCTTAAATAATAACGAATATTATTCCGAACATTATTTATTGGTAAGTACGTACGTAAATCAAAGAAAGCAAATAACAATATGGGGTAAAACGGTTGTATATTAGGTTATCTAAAATAAGAAGAATTTATTTAAGGGAGTATAAGCAAAAGCCCATACTTATATAGAGCCCTACTGGCTTACGTAAAGCAACGCTTTTTTGTTTAAGCGTTAAATACAACCATTACTCATTCTGTTTTTTTTCGCGATGAAATCGCGAATTGTGCTAACTATTTAATAAATGACTAAATAAATAAATAAAATAAATGCATATCCGCTTTAAATAATTACTTTCTTTTTACCCATCCTTTTAATTTCATAATTACCTGGTTCTTTTTAATTAGCGTCCTTATTGCTTCGTTAAGGGAGGTTTTTGTTATCGCATCCGCTGGATTATAGGTTCCATGAATCCATTTAATATTATCGACCTTTTTATTTTCGTATAATTAACGAAGGGCCATAAGGTTAATTATTAGTCGCTTTTTATTAGTGCTTTTTATTTATATCAAGCATTAATACAGAAAGAATAAATCAATGCAAAGAACAAAGGAAACGTAGAAAAAAAAAAGTCGTTCGAGAATAATGTTAATGGTATAGTAAATGACGTATCCGATATTAAAGCCCTGTACCATCCCGTAAATCTCGCTTGCTAATACGTTACGTATTATTTTTTTGCATTTCGTAAACGACTAATGAATAACGTTATCGGAAACGATAATTTCGTTTGCTTAGTCGGTAGGCTTTTCGTTGCCGAAAACGATAACATATCCGATCTATAAGCTTAAGTCCTTGTTATTAGCAAAAGAACCGTCGATAAAGACGTAAAGGCGAAGGTCGGAAGGGTCGAGCTGGATGTAATTAAAACTTTTATCCTTATTGTTTATTTGTTACTAAATCCAATCGTTTAACGCTTTGGCTTTCTTAGGGCCAGGCTCCGAATACTGAGCGGCCGTAGAATAATCAAAGGCTGCTTTAGGCTGGCATATAAACGAAATATAAGCTCCGCAGGCTCGTTGCTTAATAAATGATTTAGGCATGCCGGACGCTTTGGAATCCAGTAGTGTTAACTTTTCGGCTTGTTCCTTTTGAATGGCAGAAATGCCGTATCCGTTTTAATAGATAATTAATCGCGAGCTATTAAAGTTTTCTGTTATTCCGTTTTTCAGAATTTTTTATGGACGTGTTTTAATGTTAGCCTTAATTAGCGCTTCGTTTTTTCGTTTTATGAAATCCATAATGCCAATATTTAATATATCGTTCGTTTAAAGGCCTGTTATATTAAAGGATTGGTTAATGCGGGTAATTAATAAATATGGATCAAAAAATAAGGGGTCCATGTTTAATTCGCGTTGGTAATAACGAAAGTAGGTTTTAAACCAATATATATCCGACTTTATTAATTTATACAGTAACTTCATAATACGTAATAACGTTTTTTCGGGATATTTATTTTTTAATTCCGATGGCAGTCGTACGAAAATAATGCGTTTTATGGATGTTTTCGACTAGGTATATGCCATCGTGATATTCCGAATTATAATTTTCATGCCCTGGTATCGCAATGTAGGTGCTAAGGCCATAATTAAACGCTGGCTTGCCCTTTAAATGGTAAACGCATAGGTTATGATGGAATTTTTATCGGGATCTCCATAGCCTTAAACGACGAATCGTAATTTCTCATAAGGGCCCGGGGTATTCTTGCCTTTAATTTCGCGTATTATGCGTGATTTAAAAATGGTAGCGCCGGTATAAATGATTTTGTCGTACATAATGGGCTAAAGGATGCCGTCGGCGAATAGGGCATTCAGTTCCGTCATATCGAAGGCCTCGTATGGTTTTCCGGGAGCCACGATCTTGCCTTTTGCGCGCAGTTTAAATACGAAAAGGCGGTCGTTTTCCTTTTTTGTACTAAAGTAAGCTACGTCGCAAAAAAGTACGTCAAGGTTTTTTTTAGGGATAATGTCGTAATCCGCGGGATTAAACGTCGGCTTGGATAATTCAATTTCCAAATTCTGAGATGGCCTGGGGTTATCCTTGGGTTGGATATACGGCTTAACATGGAAACTCCGGAAAATAAACGTGTCCTTAAATGCGTTCGATGCAATAATAACATCTTTATCGGTAATAGCAATAACTTTATAAAAGCCTTTTTAGCTACCTTTCTTTCGATAAACTAGAACTTCGCTGTTAATAAGTAACGATATCGGCAAAATTCTTTCGATTTTGGGTCCGTTCTTGGTATTTAAAGCATCCCGAATTAAACGCTAGGCCTTAATTTTTTTAATTTCGGCCATAGCTTTTTGGACTGCTTTTATACGTTGGATTTAAAAGGGGGTTAATAGCGAGTCCATATTAATCTTAGGGTAAGCGCCAAAAACGAACAGGATAAAAACGAATCCATCCGGGTTTGCCGTATCGTTAATTGCTTTAACTGCCATTTATAACCGGGATTCCATAATGCCTTGGACTTTTTCAGAAATGATCTCGTACGCGTAACGGACGGGGCTATAATACTTTTCGACCTTATCGATAAACCAATGGGCTTTTATAGGAACTTGTTTATAAGTAATTCCTATAAATCGGGCTTTATTTCGGAATTCGGCGCTGTCGAAATTGGTTCCAGGATTATGGGTTAGAACGTCCGGGGGGCCTAAGTAAATATCGATTCAACATAATTTTAAAGCGATCCAGGCTTATTTGGCAAACATGTTTTTTAAGAAACGAGCTGCTTGGAACCCGGTGGCGGTATCGATTACATAAAGCACGGATCGGTTGTTAAGATATATAACATCGGCAATAACCTCGTAATTAAAATTAAGGTCGGGATCCTTTAGGGTGAACTTAAACCTTTGGAATGCCTTGCTTTTAATTTGGCAATGGTAACAGAACTTATTAATTTCCTTAATGCTTTTGGAGTCGACGTTATGTCTTGCCTTGTTTAATAAATCGTAAAGCTTGCTTACGGACGAATGGCCGAAACGGATGTAAAGGCGGCGTAATTCCATTTCAGTAAAAAAAATGGCATTGGTAAAATAAAACTACGGATATTCTTATTTCCGAACGACGGAAATTATTACGTCATTTTTGCAAATTAATTGGTTAGTAATATTATTAAGATATATTCTTAGCCGATTCATATCCTTAAATGACAGCAGGAATGGGATATTGGTTTTCATAACATAAAAGTTCATTTGGCTAAACGAGGTATCGACGGTAATAATTCCTAAAGACTTCATGGGTAATCCGTTTCTAAAGCGAATATTGGCCTTACCAGCGCGGTTCCGATTAAGGGTTATTTATTGGTCGGGGTATTCTTTGATTAAGGCTAGGTATTAACCCTTGCTGACCGTAAATATATGAATAGTACCGGTATTAGGCATGATCCCTTAAAAAATGTTCTTGGCGTATCGATCGAAAACAAAGGTGGTATCGGATTGGGTCTGTTCTAGGTTAGTCGACGGGTTAACGATCCGGTAATGAAATGCTTAATCGCATAATAAAGCGGCAGTTATGTAAAAGCGGTTATTCTCGTTTTAATTATCGTTATTATTTTGGTTCGGAATGTGGTTATTATTGTTTTATGGTTTAAAATCCGTATTTTGGTCGTTAATGCTTTCATAATCGGCTAAAAAGGCGACATAGTTATTCTTGCGGTTGCCCTTTTTGTTTCTTCATCGGTTACGGGCCTTTTTTTGTTCCTTTTCGGAATACTTAGTAAACCAGCATTCTTTTTTTTTGCATACCCAGCATCGGCGTTTCTAGATACGGGCTGGCTTGTTGTTATTATATCTGCTTTTTCGGTCGTTACGGTAGTACTTTCGGTCGACATAAAACTGGTCGGCCTTGTTATCATCGTCGTTGCTTTCGTTAACCAAGTATTATCGGTATGCATTCTTTAGATTTTCGTAAGTACCAATAAATGTACGGAACTTATTGGCCAGTCCTTTAAAGTTAGTAGTAGGCTTAAAGAAAACATGCTGCAATTAAGGAACGTTGCGATATGTTTAATAAACCGCAGCAATTAATTATTGCTTTCTTTTAAAGTCGGGCCTTAAGGCTCGCTAATATAGCGAGAATTTGTCGAGCATGGCTTAAAATACCTTAAGGTTTAACTTGTTTTCGTTATATTTATCCGCCTTAATTCCAAAAAAAGTAATCGAAGTTCAGTTATGATAATATTAAACCTTATTTTATTCTGTATTAAAATGCTACTTCATGGCGAGGTATATATCGGTAAAGTACCAATAACGAAGGACATTATAAAAGAAATAAATGGCGGTTCGTTCAGTTAGAATAATCGAAAATACGGCATGGAACTGGGTTTAACGGATGCCTATTATATAATATACATCCAGGAAAAACCTAAACTTGTCCTTTAGGATATTATATATTTCTTTAATATAATTGTTCTCTTTATTTTAAGCCTTTTTAAAATGGCCAATTATCGTTAAGGAATACATTTCATTAGGGACTTGCATAGGCGGGATGTTGTAATAAGTTAATTCCGTTTAATTATTTACCGATATGGGGGTTTAATTTAGCGTAAGCAATCGTGCCATTCGAAAGGAGGAACCTGAGCCTCCTGGGGGTCCTGGGGAACCTAAGGAACCGGGCGGTCCCTGGCCTCCGTTTGGGGACCCAAGGGAAAAAGGGGGAAGGTTTGGCTGCCGTTATTGGTTAAATCCTGGAATGGATTAATATCCGGGGGTCTAAGAGGGTCCTAAAGGGGGTACATACGGGAATCCAGTCTGGAATGGTCCCGAAAAGGACATGGTCTTCCTGGTTGGGTCGTTTGCCTTAATCGTCGGATACGGCGGCATATATGGATTTCCTTATCCAGGCATATAAAGGGCCCATAAATTATATGCCGCGTTATAACCTATATATGAATAGCCAGGATACGGGGGGAATCCCATTAAAGGGTACCCTGGTTGGGTTAGGTATTTCGGAACCGGTTGGCCGTAATATCCTTAGAACGGTAAGGGCGGTTGCTATTGGTTAGGGCGAGAGTTAGGATAAAAATCGGCGCGTAGGCTTAAGCGTTAGTTAATGCAGGGGTTAAGGCGTTAGTCCGAATGGTTAAAGTTTTTTTTAAACCCAATTAGCAACGCTTAGGGGCCTTGGGTATTTAAAGTTTTAAGGGTGGATTATGGGCTTAAGTCGAGCTAGGATTGGGTTTGGAATGTAAGACGACGCGGCAAAATTGGGTTGTAAAATAAGAAGGGATTGGATAATTCGTCTGTTGGGGTATATAATAATTTGGGGCGGATTTGGCTCTAGGGGCGTTCCGGGGGATACACTGTTTCTTAATCGGTTTCGATTATTAACGTTCTCCATGCTAATGCGTTAAGTTATTTGGCCTTGGCTGCCTTTAATTCCTTTATGTTCCAAATAAGGAATATTTTCGTAATAACGAAATCGGCAAAAGCCTTATTAAACTTGGCGTTGCCCTTATTAACGTAAATCCTTTATTACATAAATGCATTTTTTAAATTAGTTCGTAATAAGGATGGCATTATTTTAAAGTCCCTTGCCGTAAATCCCTATAATCGGCTCTGGTAATTTTCGAACGTTTTTTCGGATATTCGGACGTTAAGGATATTTAAATCCACATTCTCGAAATTAACCAGCATCATTAATGTTTATATTAATTTTTAACGGTAATCTGTTATTTCCGGGTCGAATTTTTTCTAATTAATTATTATTGGGTTAAAATGATTAAGCATTGTTAGCGGGCGATTCGTAATAATAAAGACCAATTTAAATAATCGTACTTAAGCTTTTGAAATAATAGGATTAAGTCCTGGAAAGTTGCTAAAAAGACTTGCCTGTATGTTATTAATAGTACCTTAGGCCGAGGTTTCGGCTTGTTTATGTTTCGACATGGCTATTAACGAAAATAATAATAATGATAAGATTCGAAATATAAGCATATAAAAGTAAAAAGGAATTGCAATATTACTGCAATGTCTTTAATATCGTGGTAATAACTTTTCTACCTTATTAATTTGTATTATTACTATTTAGCAATACTAATTAATATTAATAGGTACGTACGTAAATTAAAGAAAGCAAATAATAATATAGGATAAGACGGTTATATATTAAGTTGTTTAAGATAAGAAGAATCTATTTAAGGGAATATGGGCAAAAGCCTACACTTATATAAAGCCTTATTGGCTTACGTAAAGCAACGCTTCTTTATTTAAGCGTTGGATATAACCATTATTATTACGGTTAAAACCCGCTTTTATTCATTTTATTAGCTATTTCCGAATACGACTTTTAATTATTAAGATATTTTCGGAATATATTTTAAACAGCTTTTCTTATAAATATTCGAAAATTTTTATTATTACCGTAATTTCGATATTTCGGAAAGCCGTTAAAAAGCAATTAGCCATTTTAAACGGCGGCGGAATATATGCCATTATGTTTGCTTAAAATATTCGTAATTAATAAATAATAATTAAGGAATTTTATATAATAAGGGAGCCAATAAATATTGCCGGAAATTAAATATTAGGTATATTATGTATTATATTAAGGCAAATATGTAAATAAATAATTCCTATTATTTTAAATAATTAATAAATAAATTAATAATTCTTTAATAGCAATTATTAGCATTATTAATTACTTTTATATAATAAATAAATTATATTATATTAAAAAGGAATATTAATAAATGCTAAAAAACCGAAATAAAATAAAAAGTAATTAATTAAGTTATTAAGTTAATATTACAAAAAAAAAGAAAATTATTAAAATATATTACAAATTATCGAAATCCCTTTATACGTTTTTTTGCATTAGCAAGGTCGTTTTTGTTATTTATATTATTTGCTTTAAAGAAAATCTTTACATTATTAAGTTTATTAATTGATTCGTATAAATATAAGTAATATATAAATAATAAATTAAAAGTTCAAATAATTAAGAAAAAACGATATAATTGTTTTTTCGGCATTATTGCCGTTTGCTTTTATTTATAAAAACTTTTGTTTGTTTTAATTATTAGCGATTCGTTAACCGAAACGATTGCTTTTGTTTTGTTATAAGTTCCTATTTATTCGGATCTTTTTTTCGGGCTTTATTCGAACTTTTCGCGATTAATTTAAGGGATTAAACAAAAAGCCTTAGCCGTTTTCGGTTATGCCCTTTTTTTTTAATGTAATAATAATAAGTAACGGTTTTCGTATTAGCATCGAGGATTCGTAAAGTCCTTAATTTATGGATACGTCGAGTTTTAAGATATATCCCATTTTTTTATCGCATTCTTGCATTTTTTTTTTAGTTATATCGATTAAATTTTATCGTAAATGCCATTTATCGTATACGGCATTAAAACCTGTTTATTATATTAAGTACTTAATTTTTCCCCGGATTATTCGTTTATTTAGCAGTTTTTTTATTTCGAAATATTTATAAGGTTTCTTAAAGATTTTCTTATTTTTTTTAATTTTTATAGCCAATTCTTTACGTAATAATATCGAAATTCGTTAATACGGATTATTTCCCGACGCAATTGCCGGTTTTAAATAAGTTATTAACATTATCGGATATATATTTTAGGCCTTATTAAAGTTTAATTCGTAAATTAAATCATTTATTTTACGCATTATCTTAAAAAGGCTTACGAATTAAAGGGCCATTTTTCTATTAGGAATATATAATAATAAATACCTTTTATATAGGCATATTTTAATTCATAATTCTTTTTCGAATATTACCGGCTTATATTTAACGTTATATTTTTAAATTATAACATAAATTATTAGCGACTTTATAATTTATGCCGCTTTTCGAAATATCGCAGTTATTAATTAATTAATGGGCCGTTATAATAATGGTTTTTCCAAATATATTCGGATACTTATAAGATATTCGTTAAATAAGCATTTAATTTTTATTAATTTCCTATTATTAAATACCGCTATAAGCCATAGTATAATTTTTATCCATAACTTTTTAGGATATATTTAATTTTAATACCGAAATGCCGTTTTTATCGTTTAATTCTTGCATTTAAATAAATTATTTGCTTATAAATAATAGGCTATTATATATCGTTAATATATTTCTATTGTTAATTATATTTTATGCCATATTTCTTATACGAATTTCATATTTCTATCCGTAATAATCATTTTTGGAATTCCTTAATTGCTTATTAATAGTTACCGATTAATTATAAGTCCTTAATTTTTACCGGAATATTATAAATGCTTTAAAACGATTAGAATTATTTTAAATGCTTTATTCGTAATTATTATAAATATATCGAACGAATCGAATCCGGAAATCGATTATTTTATATAGGCAAATTTTATTAATGGCATAGCCGTAACGATATTTAACGTAACCGTATAAAACGGAACTAAAAGTATTTAAATTAACTGCAACTTTTTATACGGCTAATGGCGCAATATTCGAATATTATCGCATATTAAGCAATATTTTATATATTTTTCCATATTTTTTTACGTTTATAAAATGCAATACGATAATATAAGTTTTTTTTACGTTATTATAATGCCTTAATAAAAGCGTTTGTTATAGCATTTTTTTAATACTTTTTATTTATATATATAAAATATATATAAGCGCTTATTTAATAGCGGGCTTTTGGAATATAGCAGTCCATTTTCGTTAAGACGGAACGTCGCGTTTTTTGCCGGCTAGTTATTATTACGTAGCTTTTTTAAGTTTTTTACGACTTTACGCCATTATTTCCGATTACCGATTTTATATCCTTTGCGTATTTTTCTTTTAAAATCCTTAATAAAGCTTATTATGTTTGCTTGGTTTTTATTTTTAAGGGCCTTTTTTATTAGCAAGTCCTTAATTAGGAATATCGTATCCAAAGTATTTTTTTTTAAAGAAGTACTGCTACTGCGAACCGGTAATCGTAATAACGCATTTGGCACTATATTGGAATTCCCAAATATATATATCACCGATAGCGGGTATTCCCTTAAAAATATTAAGGCCGCTTATAACCGGTAATTAACTTTCGTAACGTTTTGGGTTTCTAGATTTTTTTTTTCGATAATGCCTTTAATAATATTATAATTAATAAATACCATTACCGAAGGCTTTTTCGTAAACCTAATATATATCCGCAATTTCTTAATTACTTATACCAAATATATTACTTTTAATTTTATAGGCCAATATATTTTTTTCGCTTAATTAATGCATTTACTTAAATATAATATAAAACGCATAGCTATTTTAAATATTTGGCTTTTTCCGTTTTAGGAATATTTCGGAATTACATAAAACAATATTATTTTAAAACCATTTTTAAATGCATTTAATTAAATAAACGCCTATATAATTAAATCGAAATAAATTAAGATAATTTTCTTAAATAATACATCCTTAATGCGTTAAAACAATTTTAATTTTTTATTTTTTAATTAAAAATTGGTACTATAAATATAAGCCTTACGTTGCTGCTTATTAAAAATTTTACCTTAATTCCGGCTTTATTTTAATAATTAAGTTTTAAATTATTTAAAAGGCTTATTATAATAAACATAGTTTTTTATTAAATGCCTTAATTAATTTATAAATTCAATTTAATGCTTTAAGTTATTAAAATTTATAAAAGGCTTTATGTAATAAATGGCCTTTAGCTTTTTTTTGTTATTTATAATTTAAAGCCGTTTATTCGAAAGCTTAGCAATTATATCGACGAATATTTTATAAAGAACTTCTTAAAAAAAAAATAATAATCCAATATTTTCGAATGTTATAAATATTTAATTTAAATATTCCAAATGTTTCTTTTAATTATTAGAAAATATTATAATATCGTTAATATAAATTATTAAGCAATATTTATAAAGCCTTAGGATTCGGTTAATTTATTTTTATACAAACGGAAATAAATTTTTAAAGCTTATGGGTAATACATTTAGGCGTTTCAATTCTTTATGGCTAATAATAATAAAAATATTTCGGAATTCCTTTTATATTAAGAATTAATAAAAGAATTTCTTAGTATTTATTATAATAATAAACTTTTTTTTACGCAGTTTCGCCGTTATTTCGTATTATTTAAGTAATAAATATACGTCTTTTAATATTACCTTATTTTATAGTCGTAAGTTTATAATTATTCGTTTTTTATATACGCTATTTTTAATAACCTAAGTTACGAAATAAGCTATTACGAAAAAAATAACTCGCAATTAGTAATTTATGCGGCCCGTATTATGTAATAATTAAAAGGTTTCGTTAATAATTTTTTACTTAATAACGCCTTATAAATAAAGCCTGGCTATAATTTTATATTTATATTACTTAAATATTAATTCGATAATTATTTGCTTTTCTTTTAAAAGGTTGATAATATTCCCATTTTTTTATATTTCCGTATATCGTAATAATAAGTCCTAAATACGGGCTAAAAATGTTTCATTCTTAATACAAATATGTATTCCTTTAAACGTTTCCGTTTTTTTTAAATTATTAAAACGCCTTGTTTTAAATTTAAAATTCCGATTTTCGATTAATCCATTTAGGAATTCTTTTTCGTTTTTTTTAATTGCTAAAAATACGATATCCGTATTTATTTTTTTTGCTTTATGCAAAGTTATTCGTTATATTTACCGAAATATTTCTTTTAGCTTTTCATAACTTTCGTATATTTCAGGTTGTTTTTCCGTATTTGCTGCTTCGTTTTTTAGGCTTAAAGATTAACTTTTTATATTATTTCGCTTCCCTTTATTTTTAATATGCTTATAAATGCTTTTAAATAGTTTCTTAATATTCCTAAACGGTTTTTTAATATTTTTGGACATTTATTTATCGTTTTTAGGTAATTCTTTAATACTTTTAGCCATTTGCTTATTACTTTTAAATGGCTTTTTAATATTTTTGGCTGGCTTTTTTATATTTTTAAGCTTTGGCTTATAATATTCGGCTGCTTGTTTAGCCATATTAGTTGGTTTTTTTTTCGATTTTAAAATATATTTATTAGCTTTTGTTATTGCTAAGTATTTATTTTATTTTTCGGCCATAACGGCTAACGTTTTTTTAAGAAATCTGGCATTATTATTTATAAGCCTTAAAAATTTAAATTTATTATTTGCCTTAATTTAAAATATTGGATTGGACTTAATATGGATTATTAAACCTATACGTATATTAATAATTCGACGGGCCTTTTTACGATTTCTTAATGGCCAGCATATTTCGATTAATATTTTTAAATTAATGTCATTATAATATTAAAAGTATTGCATTATTTCGGTTAATAACGTATAATAGCTTAATTTTTGGCCCTTTAATATATTTATAAGGTTTTGCTTAATATTAATAACCTTAATCTGCCGTTTTTCGTTAATAATATAAGGCATTACTTTTAACGTATCGGAATTAAAATAATAATTAATGCTTTGTTATAATTAAACGTTTTTTTTTCCGATACGAATTGGGCATATAATGCTATTCCCTAAACGCAAAATGAACTATTCTTTAACGTATGCTTTAATTTTCTGCCTATTCGCCTTTAAGTAAAACGTAACGTTTATTTTAACGTTATTGCATTAATTAATACGCAAATAACGATTTTAAACGAATATATTAATTCCGTATTAATATAAGAAGCCATTTCTTAATAATAATCCGATAAAAAATTTCGGAAATACTTAGGCCTCGAATTAAAAACGTACCTTTATACGGCGGCCTAAATATTAGCTTATTATTATAAATATGCCCGTTATTTTAATTGAGTTGCGAATTTCTTGTTTTTTTATTTCGGTTATTCCTTATATTTGCGTTTCGTTAATAATTACGTTCTCGCATTTATATAAAGTATTTTTTTTAATAAGCTAAATATTTGCGCCAATATCGATACAAGCCGTATCGGATAATATTTAACCAATTTTGTCGCATAAATGCATTTTTATGTATAAATAATTCATAAAATCCTTTAGGCCGTATCCGGACCTATTAGGTTTTAATACGAACTCCGAAAGGGCCATTAAAATGTAACGATTTTTTTCGATTAGATTAAAACAATAAAAACGCCTTTCGATAATTTCTTAAAATTAAATATAAATTCTTAGGTTATTATTGGTTATAAATTTAAAATAGCAATTTTTGTAATAAAATAAATTATCGTTTATTATTTGTTAAACCTTATTATACGATTTTTTTTTAGGCCGTATTTTAATTAAGGGTCGCTATTATTATTATCGTTAATATCGCTATTAGCCTCGAACGTATTTACGATATTGGCACGCTTTTAAATCTTATCCGTATTTTTACCTCTTATTTTAGGAGCTTTGTTAATTTAAAACTAGCTATTGGTACGTAATGCCGATTTGGTTTATTCTCCGGACTTTTCGGCTATTAAAAAACCCGATCGACGTTCCTATCGGCAATAAATCGAACGTTCGTCGGAAAAGGACGCAGTATTATCGAAACGGACCCTACCAGTATTACATAATACGGTAGTCTTAAAAAAAAATCTGCGAAGGAATTTTATATTAATCCAATTAAGCATATAAGCATTTATAACTTAAATAATTCTTTTAATAATACATTACTTATTAAAATAATCCAACGTAAATAACGTTATACGTAATTCCGAAAATAATAAAATACGAACTTTATTTTTTAACTTTTAATTAATATAATCCGCCATTTTGGCTAGCGCTTTAATTCGCGTTATTTAAGCCTTTAATTCGAATTCTTTAATTTAATTCCAGCCGTACTTATATATTCGAAACGTCCGGATTATTACTAATTGCCTTATACCAAAACGGGCCTTAAAGTAATTCCGTAATATATTTAATAATTATTTATCGTAAATTACTTAATGCTTTTCGTAAATAAATTCGGTTATTCATTAATTTGCAGCTTCGTTCTTAAAATAAAGGTAAAAATTAAATAAGATTTTCCTAATAATTTCGAAATTTTTAAATGCTTAAGCCTCGAATTTTTTTAATTACGGAATATAACTAAACCATATTATTGATCCGTTAAAACCAGCAATCGAAATAAATTCCAGGCGTTTTCGGTAGTTCTAAAAATCGAAAAACCTAAAATTCTTAACGCGAAATTTCCAGGTTTCCGTATCGCTGCTTATACGTCCAATTAAGGCCTTTAATAATCGAATAGCCCACTTAGGACCGTCGGAAGTATCCGTATTTATAAAGCGGCTTCGATATTCCGGTCGTTTTAGGATTTAAATGGCCTGTTTTAATGCGTCCCATAATTATTAAAACCGGAAAAACAGCTAATCGTTTTTAAAGTTTTCCGGACGTAATGTAAATTGCTAAATATATATCGATAATTAGCTGTTAAAAAATATTTCGTTTCGTTATAATAAATACTCCCGCAATAACGTTCCGTTTCGTATATGCATTTAAAAATTCCGTTTAGTATTATTAATAACATAATAGCTATTAAAAGGTTCCGCTTATGCCTAAACATTAAATGGCTTTCCGTAAAAGTACTTCTTATATCGTTGCAATGCATTATCCGGTATATATAATTCAAATGGCCCTATATAAAATTATTTTTTTAAACGGCATAATTCGTTACCGGAATAATCGATTTCTTTAATAACGAACGGTTATTGGTAATGTTAAAAATCGGTATTTTTTTGCGGCAACGATCTTTTTCGATAAAAATATCCTTTCTTATGGTTTTTATAAATATCTTAAATTATTTAAACCATTCCTTAAAATAATATTTTATTTTAAATTTTTTTTCGTTATTAAAATAAAATTAATTTATCGGTATAATAAAAATACAATTAGGCTATTTTCGTCCGGATATAACAAAGTTAGGCATAATTATTAATCTCCCAAAATTTTTCCGTACCGTTTTCGATACCGGCTGTTCCAAATTCTGGGCGAACGACATTCGTCGGGGGATTCCGTATCGATTTATATACGCAGAAATCCTTGGCTTCAGATTGTTCGGTTAAAATGGGTCCCTTAAGTTCATTTGGCCTTTTTAAATAATTAGGTTTTTTACCGAAGAATCTTTAGATATTGGCGAATTATTCTTTTTCGCGGTAATAACGAACATATCGTATAAAAGGAATTCTGAAATGGCTAACGACTTTTAAAGGGTAACCCCTTTTGTTTTAGGAATTAATTCCATTAAAAAAGCCATTAATTTTTCCGTATTAGCTGTACGTTCCAAGAAAAAAAAATTTTTCCGAACGTTCGGACTTTTTAATTAACAAAAGCTCCGCTTTAATAATATTATTCGTTAAAAAATCTAACGACTTCTTTTATTAACGTAACAACATTAGGAAATTTTAAAGCCTTCGGATTCCTTTTTTAACGCTTTTTTACGAGGTTATGGAAACCGCCGGTTTCGATACCGGCTATATAATTATGTCCAGCCCTTTGTTGTATATCGTTCTTATCTATCGCATGGTTTTCTTAATTCGCATTAAAAAGGTAAACTGAAATTTCGGAAAGTCCCAAGCATTCGCCAAACTTATAATCGTAAACCATAAATTAATAAATTCAAATTCTTATATTGCTAATAATTAAAGCCAATTCTCGTATAAAGCAAGAAACGCCTTTTTTTATTTATAAAGCGCGTTATAACAAATTGCCGAAAAGGCTTTATAAAAAGCCGTAAGCAATATTACGTTTTCGTCCGTAAGCTTGTTATTTAATTTAAATAATTCCTTTAAAATAATTAGGATTTTATTTGCTTAAGCCGGTATTTAATTAGCCTGCTTTAAAGCAATTCGGGCTTTTTAATCTTTCTTGCCCATTATAAGGTTTAAAGGGATTTACGTTTTTAACGGTTACGCGTCGTCTTCGAAATTTAGTAAATTATAAATAATTAATACTAGATTTTAATCAGAAATGCTACCATATGTTATGGACGTCCCGAATTTCTTACTTTTAGTTAGGAATGCCGGCGGCGTCGATAACGTCGACTATATATAAGGGCACAGCACCGTTATGCAATGCTTAGTATTACTTATTACCAATATAAAGGTAAAGTTATGAAATAATAAAAGCATGAATTGCTATGGAGTACTAGGAATTCTAAGAATTTCTATATAGTCCTTGGCAATATTAAGTAGGAATACGTAATATTAAATAATCCTAGGAACTACTGTATTACGTAACATTTACTTTAACTATAAAGATTATATTATTAACGGCCCTAGCACCCGACGATAGAAAAAATTGGCCTATAACAGTTTTTAAGTCCGGAATTTATCCGATTTGCCATTGTTTTCGGTAAATAAGCAAATACGCTAAAATAAAGCTATTAATATTATGAAAAACGATATATATAAAATTTACGGCGATTCGTTACGATATATAAAAATATACGATAATCGTAAAAAAACGACTTTAGCTTTCGATAACCTTAATAACGAAAAATTGGCTTTAAATGCCATTTGTTATAATAAAAGTTTTAGGGATAATTTTGGTTCTTACTTAAAAAAAAAAAAAAAAAAATTAAATCTTTTCGGGCGGATCTGTTTCCAATTAATAAATATATTAAACAATTATATGCTATTATAATACGCTTTTTCGCTGCAGTTTCTCGTTCTCGACTTTTTCCACTTACGAATATAACCTTAACATAGGCATTTCCGGAACGTCCCGTAATTAATCGTTAATTAAAACAAAGAAATATTAATTTAAACCCTTAATGATTGGTTAATTAATGATTCGATAATATAGGAATTATAATTAGCAATATTACCGATACGCCAAAAAAACAGGCAAAAGTTCGTCGACTTTGTTATATTTAAAAAAATTACTTTATAAAAGCATTAAATAACATTCGCTTAATTAATTTGGTATAACATATTATTATTATCGATAAATCCGTTAAACCTTTTAGATTTAAATAACCTAAATATATTTCAAATAACCGGAAATTCGCTATACGAATCTTTTTACAAATTAAACGAACAGGACTTATTATTCCGGAAATTAAACGATGAAATGCGTATTTTTAATATCCCTTTAAGAAAAATGGAAATCGTCGAATAATTATGAATTACAAACCAGTTAATTCGGTTATATTAAAACCTTAATAGCTAATATATAATCGAAACGAAATGTTTTATATTATGATTTAAGGAAATCATTTAATTTATTTCCAAAAAAATGCGTTATATAGTTATTGGTTCGTTAAAACGAAACAAAAAGATTAAGCCAAAACGGCGTTTATTATTCCGAATAAATAATGGTTTAATATACGAATGTCTTAAGATATAACTGGATTATTACATATTTATTATGCATTAAGCGACATAGGTTTTAATAAATGGCCTATAACCGAAAATAATGCATTATAAAAACCGGCGATTCCGTTATTATTTAGTTATCATTCCGGCTTAAACGCTTTTTTCGATATTTTTATCGATAATTATAATATATTAACCCGATTTTTTAATAATTTTTATAACTTTTTCCATTATTAATACTTTTTCCGGTTAAACTTTATTTTCATAAGTATTGCCTTTAAAAAAACAGTTTTATTTGCTAATAGTATTAATATCTTGGAATTCGAATTTATCAATAAAGAGATCCGTTTATTAATAAAGCACCGAAACCGCTTTATAAAGTAAGCATTAAAAGAGAATTACCTAAAAATTTAAAAGGAACTAAAAAAGTTCCTTTATTTTACCTTATACTTAAAGGTTTATATATTAAAACGGACAGATTTAACCGGAATTCTTAAGAATTTATATATAAAGCTGGTTGTAAAAGAAACGACTAATGGGAAAAAGTCGGTTTAACGGAAAACAATTTCTAAGCCATTTAAATAGGGTCCATTATAGGCCGATATATTTATGAAAATATGTAATAAGGTTTAAAAAAAAGCTATTAAAAACCCCCAGCCGGATAAATAATATTATTTAACGGTCGATGCCATTAATATTAAAATAAGGGGCATTTTGTTTTAATTTAATAATTAGCTTATTAATATACTTATAACGAATAAGCTTTTATCGTTAATAAGGATTCTTATATTTTTATCGTTTAAATTCTTAAATGCCAAAACGAAATATAATATTAAAAAACGGGAAATATTTAATATAATAAAAGCCTTAGTTAAATATTAATGGATAATTATTAACTTTCCATTTCCGGTTATATTATATATTAATTATTAAAACCTGCTTAAGGTTTTCGGAATAAATTTTAACGTTAAAGGTCGTATTTTAACTTGATTAAAACGATTAGGAAAATATTAATTTATTATTTATTACCGTTTAAATATTTCGAAAATCATTAAGATTGCAGATGGATTTTTCCGTTTAATTGGGCCCATATACGAACCATTAATTCGTAAAAACAAAAAGAAATTACCTTATATTATTTTAATTTTTAGTCGCATTTAAAAGCGAATCAAGGTTAATTCAGGCCTATTTTTATATTCATTTTCTTTCTTTTTAGCCTTATTAGCCAATAAAACTAAAACTTTTGGATTTATTAATAAAGTTTTTAAGCGGTTAGCCAAAAATTACGTTAATACAAAGTAATATAAAAATATTACCCGATATTTAATTATTGGCCCAAATGCTATTAAGGACAAAACTTAAGTACGACGAAAATTAATAATCCGCGATATTTACCGTTACCGACTTATTAACAATTACTTATACCGAATCGAAAAAAATGGGGCCTTTTTCGAATACGTAATGCCTAATAAAATTAATCTAGCCTTAATATGGTTTTATAACGGACATAGCTATTACGCTATAACGGTTACCTTTAAAAAGCTTATCGGAAATTTCTAATAACTTACGAAATACGTAAATGTAATGCAATATTTTTAACGATATTACGTTTACGTTAAAACTAAAGCTAAGTTTTTATCGATTATTAATTTCAAAAAAATAATCGTAATAAAACCCTGGGATTTCGTAAATATGGATTTTATTAGCTCTTTTTCCCCTTAAGGAATTAATAAATCCAAATTTATCTTAATAATTATCGATTATTTTTCCCGATTTGTTTTTGCTATAACGATTACGGACGTATCATAATACCAGGTTCTTAAATTCTAGGAATTGTTAATTTCCATCTTTAGAAATCTACGAAAGGTATATTGCGACAATAAATCTGCTTTTATTTATTTAATTATTAAAACATTCTTCGAAAAGCGGAAAATTAAATATTTTTAAGGTCCTTTTTATTCCTTATGGTCTTTAAAAATGGCTAAGCAATCGATAAAATTAATTATTAACCAATTCAGGAAATAATGCTTCTTAAAAGGATATAAAAGGATTAATCGATAGCTTAAAAAGCTCTTACGTATTATTAAAGCCATTAATTTACGAATAATAAAAAATACCAAAATATCTTCAGCAATGGTAATATTTAAGTAATAAATGCGTCCAATTATTAACATATTAAGCAATAATAAACCTTACGTATTTATAAACGAACCGTCCAAAAAAATAAGGCTTTATAAATAACGAAATAAAATAAAAAAAAAACCTAAAAAAACATTACGTACGACGTAATAAACGAAAATCGTCTGGCTTAATTTACGGATACATTAAAAACGATTAAATTTGGAAATATATCAAACCTAAAAATCGAAAAATCCGTTAAATTAAAAAAACTGGCCCAAAACATAATGTTAATAATAAAAATAAAGCTCCAAAATTCATGCCCGCCTAATAAGGTCCATTAAGGATATACAAAATTATTTCCGATATGTCGGTAAAAGTTATTAATCCGATAATTCAAAAACGGCCACGAAAGGTTTACGTTATTAATTTTAAACCATTTATTTAAATAATTTCTCGAGAATTAATTTATTAAAAAGTACCAGTTATATATCGAAATCCGAAAAATATGTTTTTAAAAAAGTCGAATCCAGCTCCGGAAATTCCGTATAAGCCAATAAATAATCGAACGGTTAATTTACGACCGACCATTATTAATCCCTTTATTAGTAGTAATTAATAAATTCGTAAATAAAAAAAAGAATAAAAAAATAATATTGGTAATTAATAATTAATATATAATAAATAATATAATTACTGGAATATAAAAGGAACGAAAGAAAGGTAATAATAAATATGGTATATTTTTATTAATAAGAAATATAAGGATATTCGGAAAACAAAAGTAAAAGTTACGAAATTTTGGCTCCTTCCTCGTAATGGATGTTAAACGTATATTTAACCATTATTAATTATTAAAGTTTATTAATTGTTAAAATCCGATTATTATTCAAATTATAAACCTTAATTTTACAATTATATCGTTTCGTTTTATAATATCTTAACTAGTCGTCGATATAATTATGGAAACCCTTAAGCCATAAATTCCCAATAATTCGGAAAATCCATTGCCATATAGTACCCGAATTAAAAAAGCAATCTCCTGGCTAAAATACCAATACCCGAACCTAAACAATAACGAATTATTTCGAATCTTAAAAAGGCAAAATAACTCCCAATAAACGATCCTAATACCGATTACGACAAAGCCGCGATTAATAAATTTATAAAGCCAATATAAATTTCCATTTGGACTTACGGAAAATTACTTCAAAGCCATTAATAAGGCAAAATGCTATCTTTAGTTTTGTATTTTTTTCGACTCTATTTATTTCATCTCTTTTATTCGGAATAAACCAAAAATCTTAAGAGCAAAAGAAACGGAATCCCAGTTCCAAATAATTATAAGAGGTCCAATAATTAAAATTAACTAAGCCCTAAAAAATAAGGTTCGACGGCAATATAATGGAAAAAAAATTTGCGCTTATTATATTTACGCCAAAAATTATATCCGCCCTAATCTTTTAAATTATATTTAACAAACGATAAAAAATGCAATTAAATTATACAATCCCCAAAAAGTTCCGGCCAAAAATTATTATTATAAACGATTAATTAACGATAAGCATTCCGAATTAAAAAAATCGTTCGTATAATAAAAGGCTTTACGATGCTCCCTTTTTAAACGGATCCATAACGAAATGGAAAAATTAAATTTATCTTATTATTATTTTCGTACGGCATTTACGATTAAATTTGGGTTTTCCAAATATATAAGAAAAAAACGGAAATGGCCATATAAAGCGCTTATTATAAGATCTTCCACTTTATCAAAATTCCTAAGAAAATGGAATACCCAATAACGCCAACGCTCAATTTCGTTTCGGAAAACTATTAAGGCATTTACTAAACCCAATAAAACCTTAATTAAGCCCAAAGGAATATTAACTAAAGCTCCCGAAACTCTTAAAGATATAATAAAAAATGGAAATTCTTTAGCCAATAAAACAATAAACGAAAAACAAATTAAAAAGATTAATAACCATTACGAATTCCGATTTATTAACCCTTTAATAAACGAACGTCCTTTTTTAAACCATAAAGATATTAAAAATCCATTACTTAAAACCCCGTTTAGCGACAACTTTATAAATCGACCTAATAATCGTTTAAATAACTTAATTAATCCGTTAGCCTTTTAAGATATTATTAACAAAATTAATTAAATAATAACGAAAAAAAAATAAGTAATTCGTTTTTGTTCCAAAAAAATCTTTCTTTTATTTTGAACCAATTAAATAATATTATAAATAAAATGGCAAAACGTTTATATAAAGTAAAAATAATCGTTAAAGATTTCCAAATTAAGCATAACCAATTAGCCGATCTTTATATATTACGAGCTAAACTTATCCATTTAAAAAAACCTATTAATAAAAAAGTTCTTTCTTAACTGACGGATATAACGACTTTTATTTCAGATCTAATTACGACCTTAACGATTATAAAAGCTTAACGGAACGAAATAATTAAGCAAATAATCAAAATAAAAATATTTATTAATGGCCTAACCATTATTATCTAATTACGAACGAATAAAATGAAAGCATTAAAAAATAAAGGAAATAAAAGCGAATTAATAATCCGAAAAATAATTAACGTTATAAAATTATTACAAGGCCGTATAAATAAGTTAACGTCGTTTTTTCATTTTGTTTTAAAAATCCTTCGATGGATGTCATTAATTAAAACGACCATTAAAACCCTTTCCTTTAAAACCTATAACATCTTAATTTCGGGCGTTCGGAGATTCGTTAAAACAAATCGTCGTTTAATAGGTATTATTAAAAATTATCGTTTTATATAAGATATTCATAAAATTACGTTTCGAATAGCTCGCAATATATCGGATCGTATTATAACGATCTTTACGTTTATCGGCATTAACCTTTATAAATGGAATTATTACAAGTCGATTTACCGATAATTTAAAAAGCTTATATTAATAACAGCTTAATACCTTATTTATGCCAACGATTTTTCTTCTTTCGTCGAATTATTTTACTTATTCCTTATCTAGCCGGTTTTAATTCTTAATTAAAATATCATTATTACTTATTAACCGATATCTAACTTATAAGTTTTAAATATCGTTTGCGCTAAATGGATCTTTATGGATTATATAAGCGATATATGGATTTGCGTTTTTTCTTTTCGTGGAATCGTTTATTAATAAATGGAATTCTGAGAGGTCGTTTTCCTTTTCTTTTTATTCATTAAGAATGCCGTCGCGGTGATCGGCGTTAGGGGCGATCTGGCCGTATATAAGGCGGTTACGTGGATTCGTTACTAAATAGATCTCCTTAGCTATTAGCTTAGCTTTATTTACTTAGCAGAATACAATTTCGTTTCCCCCTTATTCCGGATCCCTACAGTGATCCCACAAGCCCCATATATACTGTATAACAATTGGCATATCCCGCATTAGGTTTTTATACATTTTGTATGGCATTAAAATAATACCTAATATTTCCAGCATTTCTTATTAATAACTTATTAACATTTCGAACTTTCTTTTTAATTAATTTGCTTTTTTAAATATCGTAATTTTTCGAAATGCTGAAAGAATTTAACGTTATAATTAAGTCGTAGGCATTTATTTTATACGCAAAAAAGGCTTTAAAAGCGACGATAACTACAAAAACCGGCTATTTAATTCCTAGCTTTTCGGGCTTATTAAGAAAAACTAAATTTCGTAGCTACGTTATTAGCGGTTTTATTCTTTTTAAATACATTTTTAAAGGACCCGGTCGAAATAAAAAGAAAATTATTACGACCGAAAAAAAAAACGAAATTATTAAGATTTTAATTTTAAATAAAGCGTTTCGTAAATTTTTTATTTAAGAATTAACGGCATACTTTAATAATTAATAACCCGATAAATTCTTTATTATATTTCGTCGATTAGTTTTTCGAATTCTTAAAAAAGAAAAGTTTAATAATATTAAACTTATTATTAAATTCGGCCTTAACGATAATTTTTAAATTAAGCGTTTAAAGTTTGCGTTATAAATACGAAACTAAATTCTCGAATAATAAATGGGTATTATATGGAATAATAAAACCTTTATAATTTTAAGAAATATTTATAAACGTTAACGTATATAACGACGTCTTTAAAAATCTTACGATAGCATTATAAGGAAAGAACGGTAAAAAGAATATATGGATTTTATATTTTGAAACTGCTTTTGTTATATAAAAAAAGGGCTTTTTTATTACTGGCCTATTTAAATTAAAATAATAAAAAAGAACTATAACAAAATAATAAAACGATAAAATAATACTTACGAAATTAAAACAAAAGATTGTTAAAAATAAAAACTTATATACGGAAAATAAGAATTATTAAAAACAAAGGTAATCGAAAGCCGTAATAAAAGTTCGATAAGAATTACGACGCTTAAGTTAAGAAAAACAAGGCTAACGATATTAACTAAATTCGGTATCGTAAAGAAATTTTAAAGCCATTATTTATTCCGTTCGTTAAAAAAATAAAAAAGAAATACCTTTATATTTACTTTATCGCTTAAAAAAATAACGCACCTTTTTACGTATCGAAATAATATATAAAAGTTTAAGCAATTAAGAATATCCTTACCTTAATTTGGTCCGTTAATTCGTTTAACCTAAGTGCCATCGAATTACCTTAATTTTAAGTAAGAATCGCTATCACAAAAGCAAACGCTTTAAAAAATCGTTCGAAAATAAAAAAAGCCTAATCCGTAACGTAAAAAAATTACCTTTAAAAAAAGCTTTAACGCTACGTAAAACGGATACGTCAAAACGTTTAATAGGTAATTTACCGGCTTGAAGGAAACAATTATACAGAAAAAACCTAGCTACCGAAAGGAAAAAAAGCGAAAAAAAAAAAAAAAAAAGAATAAGTAAAAAACCCAATAATGCCCTTAAAGCCGAATGGGTAAAAAACGCGGAAAAATACCTTAAAAACAGGAAAATAGCAGCAATAGGACTTATTATATGGTTTTAAAAAATGCCGCTATAAGAATATAAGTGGCTAAGAGTTAATAACGTAATGGCTAAACATAAGCGAAGCTATTTCAAGAAAAAGGTATATAAGATTATTTTTAGCTATAGTTCTTAAAAATATGCAGAATTCTTTTTATATGCCCTAGCTCTTAATGCGGCGTTTAGTTGTCGATTACGTGCCGTTTACGTAATAAGCCCCTTAAATAAAAGCCATACCTTTATATTGCTTTTTTTTTTCGATTATTAGTTCCTAATAGCTTATTTGCCCGTTTTAAATGCTTGCCTTTAACTTAAATTCGTAGGCCGATAATCTTTAAGATTTAACGGCGTTCCGTCGTCGCTTTAATGGCGCGTATACGCCGTTTCGATAATAGGTTATTTTTAAAATTGCCGGATATTCGTATTTTGGTAAATATTTAATTGCTAATTATTCGGTAATTCATTTTTAATAAATTTATAATTTCCTTTTATTTATGCGTTTTCTTTTTTTTTTTAAGTTTTAATATAATAATAATTATAATATCGTTATCGTTTTTTCGTTATTTAATTTTTTGTTCCGTTTATTATTATGCTTTTATTTTCGTCGTTATTTTTTTTCGTTTTTTATTATTCGTTTGTTTTTATTTAATCGCCGTTTCGTTATTTTTTATTCGTTATCGAAATATCGTTTCGTAAGGAAATTCTGAACCTATAGCTATTCGATAATTCCTTTAGTTAAAAAAGTAATTACGCGTTTATCGATAACGGCAATACGTAATTCGATCGGCGCAAATTCGACGAGCCGTATTGCCATTATATAGGGCTTTTTTATTTAAATGTCCGAATTCGTTATATAACGTCGTTTATTATCGGTAACGGTTTAATTTGCGTTTATTACCGATAAAACCGTAAAAAATGCCTTACGATAAATATTAATTTTTTATTTATTCGGTTATTTATTAATTAACGTTTAAATATCGATTATTTTTCGAAAAATGATTTAAGTTATTTTGGAATTTATCGAAAATACCGATTTCGAATCGGAAACGTTTTTGGTTACGTCGACGGTTACGTTCCGTTTATACGTCGGCCGAAAGGCGATTTACGAAATAAGTCGTTATATGGTTTTATTAAAAGCTATATATTTTGCTTTTTAAATTACATATTTAAAAAAAAAAACGCGTCGTTTTCGGCGTTTTTAAAAAAAAAAACGAACGGCAATTATTGCCGTCGAAACTTAATTTATGTGCCGATTAATAACGTTATAATTTAAATATTAATTAAATTAAAACGCGGAAATATCCATAAATTCCGATACTATCCGTCGTCGATTAAAAACGATTTAATTATCGTATAATCGTTATTAAATAATTTATATTAAATTATAAACGGCGTTATAACGGATTAAAAATCGTATATAACGTTATTATTTTTCGGTTAATATAAAATCGGCGTTTTAAATTCGAAAAAAACATGAAATAATATATCGCTTTATTTAAAGCGATTTGGTTATCGTTATTATAATCGTTAACGGAATGGCTTTTTACGACCTTATAATCCGAAATAGCCGTTTTCGTTTCGTTTTCGTAACGCCCGGTCGTCGATTCGGTATTTTAATTTCGGTTTATTGCTTTCGTTTTGGCCTTTCGGTTATGCCAATTCCGGCTTTACGGCCGTTAATTGCTTTTTTACCGGTTGTTAGCCTTTCGTTTTTCGTTAGCCTTTCGCTTGCCGTTAATTTCCCGCTTGCCGCCGATTTTGCGTCCGTTATCGATTCCGCGTTCGTTATTAATTAAAACGACGATAACGCATAAATCGATTTCGATAATATGCCGACAAAAATCGAAAGCATAAAAGTTAATTCCGAATAAATATTAATTTTGTTTTTTTCGTATAGCTTATTAATAAAACGCCGAATTTTAAATCCGAAAATAATAAATTTAATTTTTATTATGGTTAACTTTTAATTGGCGTTCGTTTATTATTCGAATATCGTTTGGATTTTCTTTTTATAAGAAACGTTTTATTTTCGTTTTCGTTTTTTTTTATGCTTTTTTTTTATATTTATGCGTCGTTATTAAAAAATCCGATAAAATAAAAGGTTTTTGTTTTGCGGTTATTTTACGAATATTTAAACGGTTTTCGATCGATTTGCGACGGATTTAAGCCATTAAAATGCCTAAGGTTTTTTTTCGTTTGTATTTTCTTATTTTATGGATATTTAAACGGATTTCGTTCGATTTGTAATAAATTTAAATTGCTAAAATATTTAAAGTTTATATAATAATTTTTTATTAAGGTATTTAAACGATTATTAATCGATTTATAACGAATAAGCCAATTAAAATACCTAATAATTCGAATAACTTAATTGTTTTTATTTATTGTTTTATTTTTTATATGCCTTACGTATTTTTTTTTCGTAATGCGTTAATATTTATTAAACGTTAATAAGGTATTTTTTCGGTTTTTAAGTATTATATTCGACGGGTTATTTTTTTTATTTAATAAGGAATTCCTTTAATTTTCGGTCGTTATAATAACGGATAATATTCTTTATTATTTATTTTTTTTGTTTTTTCTTTAGGTTTAATAATGCCGATTATTCGAAGCTTTTTTAGCGATTATGTTACGGCTTTAAAAAAAAACAGGAAATATATCGTAAATGCGTTAATATTTTACGAATAATTTAATCCGATAAGTTTATATTTTTATTCGTTCGGTAATCTATATTCGAATATACGTCGGTATTAATTTGGCCCTTTTTTTAAATCTAAAGTTCTTCGTAAATAAGGCTATTATTTAGCCTTTTTTAAATTTTATAAATATATAACGCTTATCGTAATATTTTTTTTAAATCGCCGTTTTTTTTTTAATAAACGCGTATTCGTTACCGGATTTTTTCCGTTTTATTTAAACGTTTCTTTATTTCTTATATTTAAAGCTATAACCGTTTAGGCATTTATTTCATTATATGGAAGTAATAATTATATAATGCTTCGAACGGTAAATATTCCGTAAATGCGTTACGGTAATTATTATAATTAAATTCGGTTTCGTAAAAAATTTTGGCCCAATTATTTTGCTTTGCGTCGTAATATTTTCGGAAATACCTTTTTAAGTTTTGGTTTATGCGCTTTATTTAATCGTTCGTTTATAAATAATACGTCGTTAATAGTCGGCGCTTAATTTTTTATGCGTTATAAAGTTTTTTTTAAAACTTGCTAATTAATAATTTATTTTTATCGTTAACGATGCTTTTAAATAATCCGAATCGGCATTTTACTTTTCGGTATAGGATTTTTGCTAATTCGGCGGCCGTAAGCGTTTTTAATATAAATATAAATAATGCCATTTTCGTAAATCGATTTACGATAATTAAAATGGCGTTATAATTAATTCCGTTATTTTTTAGGCTTATTAAAAAGTCCGTAATAAAATTTATATTAATTTTTTAAAACGGCTAATTTGGTAACGACAAGAATTATAACGTTTCGTACGGTTTATGTCTAGGCTTTATGGCTTTTTAATACGTCGGATACGACTTAATATACGTTTAAATATCGGTTATTATATTCTTTTAATAAAATTTCCGCCTTAAGAGCTTTATGATTTGCTAGCCTTTCATATAATTTACTTTCGAATTATCGTAATATTAATATATTAATTATTATTATAAAACAAATTACGTCGAAATTATTAGCCTGTTTTTAAAGAAAAAAACGTCGTATTTATTTATACGGTAGCCGTTTTAAATGCCAAGTCGTTAATAAGCGATTTTCGCTAAAATTTGTAAGTTTAGGTTTTTTTTTTGTAATTTCTTGATTTATTCGTAAAATCGTCGAAATGCCTTTGGTATTTAAACGCTTTTCTTTTTCGTTAAGGCTTCCGTTAACGAAGGAAAAATGTTTTGCGGTAATATTTCGGCGTTTACGTAATCGTTTTCGGATTCCGACCCTTTAAAGTCCGGACGTTTAAAAATCTTGCCTTTACCGGTTCCTTATATTTTTTTTACGGTACGCATTAAAACGGCTACGTAATAAAACTTTTCCGATATTCGTTAATTATTTAAGGCCCATTTTTGTTATAATATTAAATAAGAATTTCCTTTAATTTTTACTTTTACGGTCGTTATTTAAACGGCGGTTATTCGGTATTCGGCCGGAAATTTTGCGGCTAACGAATTTTGTATTATTCGAAATATCCATTTAATTTTAAAATAATTAAAATGGTTATAATTCCAATTCGCCAATACTTGCTTTATTTCGATTAGTAATTCTTTCGTAAAATGGAACTTTTTCGTTAAAATAAATAATACGTCGCCGAAATGGATCGGTTTAAACATATAATCCGGT
Organism: Diatrype stigma; assembly: GCA_022225965.2. Classification (NCBI taxonomy): domain Eukaryota; kingdom Fungi; phylum Ascomycota; class Sordariomycetes; order Xylariales; family Diatrypaceae; genus Diatrype; species Diatrype stigma. Next base: position 162,474 of record JAKJXP020000067.1, read on the forward strand.
TATTAATTAGGTTCGTTAATTAGATTCGTAATTTCCGGCTTATGTTGTAAATTAAAATCGAATTAAAATAACCTATATATTTAACGGGCTAACTTATTTCGAAAATTCCTTATCGGAACGTTAATAATTCCTTATAAAGCTTTATGGTTTATAAATACGGAAAACTTTTATTCGGTTTCTTTTAAAAAATGGCGCCAATATTTTAAACTTTCGATTATAGCCAAGAATTCCTAATAATCCGTTTTTCATTACGTTTCGGTATTTATAAGCTTCCGTAATTAAAAAACGACGGGTTTTTATTTATTGCCATGCAATTAAAACAAAATTCCGGAAATTGCTTTTAAAAATACATCCGTCTTTATTTTTGTTTTTTTGGTATGGTTTTAATATCGAAGCATAATTGCCGATTAAAAGGCGCCTTATAATTTTGCAAAAGCCGCTTTCGTTTTGTTTAGCCATTAAAAGGTTTATTGCGGCGCTCTTTTTTTTAAAAGCGCTATAATCGGCGCGGTAATTTTAAAATAATTAGGTATAAACTTTTTATGAAAATTAATAAATCCCATAAATACCTAAATGTTTCGAATCGATTTAAGATACGGCTATTATTATATAACGGCGACCCTATTCGGATTTATCTTAATTCCGTCGGTATTTATAATAAACCCTAAAAACGAAATCTTTTTTTAAAAAAACTCGTATTTAAATAATTTTGCGAATAATTAATATTTTCGCAAGCGTTTATAAATTAATCGGAAATATATTATATATTCCTTTTTATTTTCCGAAAAGATAATAATATTATTTAAGTATATTACGTAAATCTTATTTATTAATCCAATTAAGGCCTTATATATATAGGCTTAAAAGGTAATCGAAGCATTTATTAATCCAAACGGCATAATAATATATTTAAACTATCCGTAATGCATACGAAAAGCGATTTTCCATTCGTTGCCTTTTTTAATGCGGATCTTATAATAGGCGTTTTTTAAATTAAGCTTAATAAAAACCTTAACGAAATTTAATCGGCCCATAATTTCCGAAATTAAGGGCAAAAAATAACGGTTTTTAACCGTTATTTTATTTATCGCTTTATAGTTTACGTATAAACGGAACGCGCCTTTTTTTTTAAATAAATAATACCGGAACTGCAATTTCGAACTTAAATTCTTAAATACGCTTTATCGTTAAATATTTCTTTAAATACGTTTCGAATTCTTTTTATTAAAGCTCCGACGTAAAATAAATCGGACCCGTAATAAGGAATGGCTGTTTTAATACAAAATCGATAACGTATTTTGCTTATTCCAAAATTAAATAGGCTTTCGTTTTTCTTTTCGAAATATACATTTTCGAAATCTTTTAAGCAGTTTAATAATACAATTGTTTTTTCGGCGTTATTTTCGCTGAATTTAAGAATGTTTCGATCGTTTTCGAATTCGATTAAATTTACTTAATAAATCGGCTTATTTATAAAAGCAAATTCGATTAATTTTTCGCCGTCGATTTTTTTTAAACCGCCGAATATTTACCGATAAATGGCCGTTTTTAATATTATCCTTAATTGTTCCATATTAAAACGGAACAAAAAAAAATTAAGCGCTTTATAATTACGACGAATCGCAAAAAATAATTAATAAAACCTTCGTTTTTTTTTATTGCATTTATTATTTTCATATCGAATTCGTATGTTTCGTAATATTTAATAAAAACGTTATTAATTCTTAATAATTTCGATTACGTAACGGCAACCGATCGGAATTTCTTTTTCTTAACGAAACGTCGGCTTATTATATTAATTTAAGCCTTTATATTTAAATTAATTCTTATCGTAATAAATATTGCGTTTTTTTCCGGAAATACGATTACGGCCTTTCGAAACGGCGGGCCTATGCCGACCGTATATAAAAGCTTCGCCGAAATAAGCTATACGTAAACGCTTATTCCGGCAAGCCATTTTCCGATTTCGAATTAATATTAAAATCGTCGTATTGGATAAGGTTTTAAACGGTTACGGAAGGGATAATTTTAAATACGTCCGGCGACGTCTTTTTGCCTTTTAGTCGAAATAAAAGCTTCGAATATTTTCTTTTCTTATAAGCAATAATTCGGTACCCTTTTTTTCCGTAATTTTAATACGTTATTAATGTCCTTTTTCGTTTTTATTACCGAACCGATTTATTACGATTAAAATTTATTCGGCATTTAAAGTTCCTTTATTAATCGCTTTTGCTTTGCTTTTTTTAAGCGTTAAGCGTTTTAATATTAAGCATTTTTTTTTTTCGAATTTTGGAAAAGCGTTATTATACGGCCGTTTATTTTTGCGTTATTTTGTTTTTAAAACTTAATTTTTATATTAAGCTTATTGAATTCGATTAATATTCGTTATTATAACGAAAAATTATTTTAATGCAACCTTTTACTTTAATATTTTCGTTTTTAATATAAGTTATAAACGGTAATAAAAATAATGCATTAAGCGCGGATTTTTTTATTAAAAATTTAATTCCGGCTTTTTTACGTTGGCTTAATAAATTCGTTACGTAATAAAAAATTCCATCGGTAATTCGTTGCTTTAACGTAAGTTTTCGAATATATTTCGAAACGTATACATTACGTATTCGGAATTTATATATTTTTTTTAACGAAAGACTATAAATTTTCGAATATCGTTTTAGCGACGTTTTTTTTATATTATCGTAATACGATTACCATTTAATTTAAAAGTCGTTTTTTATGCGGCCCGTAATTTAATATATATATATTGCTTTAATTTGTTTTAATTTTTCGATAGCGTTAATTTCGATAATGGAAATAATTTTTTTTTTCTTATATCGTAAATCGTTCGTTAAATATTCGGCTTAAATATTTCGAAAGTTTATCGTTTCGTATGGTTTTATTCGTATATTATGCGGTAACGAAAGCGATTAATTTTTTTCGTTTTACTTTATTTTTTGCGATTTATTCGACGCATAAGTTTCGTTTTCTTTCGTTTTAAATACGTTTCGCTTTTAATTCGATTAATAATCGGGTAATTTCTTAATTCGTAACGAAAATAAGATCGTTTATAATATAACCCGGCAACGATTAATTACCGATTGCGCATACGGAAATATTTTCGGAATTTCCGTAATTTGGAAAATTCTTATATATCGGACTTTTTTCGTCGTTTTAATGTTAAGCGGTTATTAACGGTTTTTCTTTATTTTATAAAATAACGAATATCGTTTTTTCGTTTTTATCGTTCGTATATCGCTTTTTATTCGATTCGGCGGCAATTTAACGTTAAGGATTTTTTTTTATATCGTCCGTTATAGCCGTTTTATTTCGAAAGCTATAATTAATTTTATTTATATTAATTATTACGTTAAATATTAAATAAAAAATTAAAAAATTATAAAAATATAAATAATTAAAAATTAATAACGTAATAACTAAATATAAACGAAATTATTTTAAAAAAAATATATATATAAGATTATTTTTAATTATAATTTTTAAAAATGTATAAAATTTTTTTATGGGTTTTAGCCCTTAATGCGGCGCTTAATTGCCGATTACGTGCTGCTTACGTAATAAGCCCCTTAAGCGAAAGCCATATCTTTATAGCCGCAAGTAACCTTTATTTAAACGAAAGTAATTTTTTAAACCCTTTTGCCGGCTTAGGTCGTTTTAATTTAAATTTCGATTTCGATTTTAATTTTAATTAATAATTAATTAATTAAAACAACTTTAATAAACTTATAATCGTTAATTTCCTGCATTATACGGCTTTAATTATTCGAGAAAATATATATAATTATAGGATTTAAGTAATATAGCCCCGTATATTATGGGTAATTTTTAGCGTTATTAACAATTATGGCCGCGACCTTCGTATGTACCTAAGGTACCTAGGTAGTTAAGGATAAAGGACATAGCCCCGGGGATACATGGATATGTACATATGGTCTGTGCACGATGGATCTGTGCACGATGGATCTTTGCGTACGTACGAAGGTCGGGGCCAAAAGTTCCCGCACTCCTGCACACTATACTTGGCACTTCGCTGGTGCGGGAACTTTTGGCCCAGACCTTCGTAAGCGGTAGGTGGGACTGGCCGAGTCTCCGAGTCGGTCAAAGTCGGTTGGTTGTGGTTGCCTCCACTGTGTTCCAAGTTGTTATCATGAACTCAAACTGGATTTTCGAACCTCGCAAATGCAATTCTGCGGTCGAATAAACCATTCACTACCTAAGCTATAAATCCGAGTTGCAGTAGGTTTCGAGAGATAACTGATGATGGCTGCAAGAGATGGTGGTCGCTGCTATTTCTTTGACCTCACTAAAACACATCAAAAGAATTAAAGTAAACTCCTAGGTAGACAACTGCACGATATAACTTCGAGTTCAGCGCCAAAGCCGCGATGCCTGCACCTCAATCTAAACCAATCCCGCCTCTTTATACGGTTTACATACTTCGATCAATTTCACGCCACAGTTCGCTGTATATCGGCTCGACGCCCCATCCACCACGGCGGCTGAAGCAACATAATGGCGAAGTTAAAGGTGGGGCAGCACGTACATCACGAAGTTCCGCGAGACCGTGGGAGATGGTTGGCATCGCCTCGGGTTTTCCTGGCCAGGTTGCGGCTTTGAAATTTGAGTAAGAATCTCTCCTGACCTCATATAGCTAGCGGTGGAGACACTGATTCTCCTCAGATGGGCTCTTGCGAACCCCCACTTGTCTTTGCATATCCCATCGGATTCACGCATCACGAAAGCAACGGCCAGGAAGCGCGGTGGCCGTCCTAAACGTCCGCGCCTCAACCTGACGTCGATTCTCTCAAATCTTCATCTCCTACTGCGCGTCCCTAGCTTTGCTAGATGGTCGCTCAGCGTGCACTTCTTCGTGCCTGAAGTCTATGGCTCGTGGCAGAAATTGTGCTCTACCGCAACTGAGCCTATTCGCGATACGATCCAGGTGCTCACCGATTTTGGACCACAGGCTGAGAACACTTCAGAGTTGGACCCCTCTGAGGAGCTGACTGAACCTTGGGGAATACATGCTCTGCCATTGGATTACTCACCCTTGAAGCCTTATGTGGCCAAGACGCAATCAATCTTCGAGTTCGAGCGGGAGGGCGCATGTGTCGTCTGTGGGAAGGACCTCCGTCCCGGCAAAGGTCTTTATGCTGTATGTTCGAACACAGGCTGTGAAGGCGTGGGCCACGTCTTGTGCTGGAGTCGGCACATGCTCGGGGAGCAGAACGATGATGATATCCTACCGATATCCGGGAAATGCCCCAAATGCAAAGGAGACGTCCTTTGGGGGGATATGATGAAGGAGATGAGTTTGAGGTTGCGTGGGCCCAAGGATGTCGAAAAGCTCCTGAAGGAACCTAGGAAACGGAAGGCTAAGGCCAAGGCTAAAGTTGACTCTGAAGCTGAAGTTGAAGCTAGAACCGAATCCGAGGATGAGTAACTTGGCGACGCGATAAGGACTTCTTGTATACCTAATTTTGAACGTGGCATAGCGAGGCGTTCGGCATCAATCAATTGCCGGGGCATCTTTACTCTTTGGTGGTTCATTCGTGTGCCCCCCAGCTCCCTCTCTATTTCCGTGGGCTTCTGCGACGACCTGAATATCTCGATTTTACACGTGATCCTCTAATGGCTTTCTACCGGATTTCGCACCTGTGATCACGTGCACCAGTGGATTTCCAGATTTTCGTTTGGCGATGGAAGCCAGTTGTAGTCAACTTTCGCGTAGGGAGGTATCGTACGCACCAGTGAGTCAGTGACTGACTCAATAAGCGGAAGCTATGGTTGCAGGATCGAGCCCACCCCACAATGGCGCAGTACTCGGTTTTCGGTGACGAGATCCAAATGCCAGGGCTGAGCAGCAGACAAGGGTGATCCAACTTCATCTCTTTGTTATTGGTTCAGCTTTAGATAATTATGGGCCGACACCCCTGCAGACTTTTCGCGATATCAACTCGCTCCTTGACCACTCCGCCGCTAGTAGCGACAACTTGTCCTGGGTGTGAGAGGGGCCAGTCCAATTCTGCGCCCGCATCACCAACTCAACGAACCAGTAGTGGGAGCGACATCATGTCGAGCTTACATACCTACATGCCTAGGTAGGTACGAAGGTAGTTTTTGGTTGTTATACTGCCTACCTAGACTACAAGGCGCAATGCATAAGCCAGGCTTGCCGGGTAGCTTCTGACGGTTGGAATAAGCTCAAAAGGCGGACCGAGTCGAAGGTGGCATAGAAGTTCCAGGGCTTGGCGTAATCATGGTATAATTCGCAGTCGTGCAGTGTTTGTATATTTAGTTCCCGTTATTATTGTAATGCTAGGGATATACCTATCATAGAGGATTTTAAGCGGGCATCAGGCGACCCATTCTGATAATGAAATCTGCCATATTCTTACGTTAGCCCGTGTTTAAACCTTTCGGTTGTTTGTCGCTTTTGCTCGGGTTATTTCTAACCGCCGCTTCTCGGAGCATACGATTCATGTCCGTCATTACCTGTACGTACACCTCTCAAGCCTCCGAGGTGAGATTGTGCTTGCTCTGGTGTGGTTCACCACCCGTAACCAATTGGAATTCCCATGATGTCCAATGGCCGATGATAATAATGGACGAGGAAAAATTTCCAATTCGCTCAGCCCCTCTGATCTTATGCCAGTGCCAGAAATAATGGCTACTAAGACATACACTTATTCCAAGTATAGATGTAATATTGCTTGGCTGCAGGTTTGATGCCTTGTTATTCTTTAAGCCTTCTGTTTATAGCCGTGTTTGACGCCTCTCTCGAGTTCGATTACGTAGCTATCTACTTCGGTACCTCCGCGCACAATGCGCTGAGTTCTCCTTGCATACGAGCAATTCATCAATTCATCCCTTGGGAGGAGAGCATAGGTAGATAGCCCTGACGAGCGGCTAGCTAATTAGGTGGTTTCAACCAAGCTTTGTGCGATGCGAAAGCTGAATAAGCAGAGAGAGATAGTCGGTACCTATTAGCGTTGCTTGCTACATGCGATGGTGATGACAGGCATGGGGTCCAATAAAAGAAAGAGAAAAGAGAATTCGGAAGAAGTAAAATCAGCATCTATTAAGCTACACAACTAAAGCTGCCTAGGTACCCCTTCACGTGCCCTTCTACCACTTCTATTGTACAGGTAATTAGTGAGGATACCTAGGTAATTCATGAGGCGATTTTTCAAAAGAGGAGCAACGCAGCTTAAGAGACCAACACCATCCCGGCATTTCGTACACGATACATGATAACCGTCTCCACTATCCCACATGCAACTAAGTTCCAATGCACGTACGTACCTGCTCTTCATGTACTTCCAGTTAGCTCCCTTGGGAACTTTACCCATTGCATGCATATAAAGGTACGGTAGGTACATACCAGTTGCTGTGCTAGGACGGACGAAGTACAGTGGGATCATGGATGTTGGACCCTCACGAGAGCATTGGGGAACATTGAGGCAAAATATAGAAGTCGTGGTTCTCGTCATACCTACTAGGTACATACTTAGGTATCTACCTAGGTAGGCACAGTATGGTAGATGTGAGATAGTAAGACTTCCAAAGGTCATTACAACCTGCTAATTTTCAAATTCCTACAAGAGGTTTGTTCCCCTAAGCCCTCGTGGCCGAAGTCCCTCTGCAGTTTGAAGCACGGTATTTCTACCCTGTCGCCTTCCAATCTGTAAAAGCTCACCCGACAGCATCATACGTGTATGTAGCAGGTACGTACATTATGTATTGTATGTACATACTGATCCCTAATAAACGACCTCCCACCCTCAGCGAACTGTACTAGTACTAGAAGCGTACCTCCACTAATCCACCTATTGTTATACCCATTTTGATGACAATCTGAACAGAGCTGACCAAATCGAACTCAAGCTTCAAGGTTCATATAGCCCGAGAGCAGTCGATTTCTACCGCATATATCCGCTTTTGGCCATGCCTCATACCCCCATCAATCTATATATGTCTTGGGCACATGCATACATACACAGTAGGTAGGTAGGCTAGCAGGCTGGGAGGTACTACCTATGTAGTATTCAGGACCAACAGAACCACAATGGAGGTACCTAGGTACGGAGTACCTATGCCTGCTTGCCGATTTATCATGGAGCCGAATTGCTCCAGTACCTGCACCGCACCTACCAACTTTTATTACAGCCCATATGCATGCAACCCGGACATGTACTCGGTACTTGGTAAACGGCTGAATTGAGGTACTTGCTGGCACAGTTGTGGCCGCTGGGCGCTGGAGCCCGCCCGCCCGCCACTACATACATGTACGGCACGAAGTAGCAGTTACCACCCATCTGCTCTGTTCAGTGTTCACATCTCACTCATCCGCTAAACTTAGTACATGTAACCAGTTCTGATATCTCAGACCTTAGACCCTCTCATCCCCAAACCTTCCTCTCTACACAGAATTCTCCCCACGAGACTTCTCGCCCGAGTCTATTAACTACCCGTTTAATACCCCCCCCTACATCTGGAAAACCGTTATAACCGATAATTTTGACCTCCCAACTTCTCTTCAATACTCGTTGCATTGTAATCCGGAGGATCGCACCTTTCGCCCCGTCTGGGCCTGTGGTGGCTACCTATCTACAGACATATACGTTGATCGGAACCCTCATTACGCACATGTTTAAAGTTGACGCTTATTGAAGATACTACTTTCGTCGATAGCGAGGAAACTGCGGGCTTGGTTGGATTAACCCAACTAATTCTTCTTTGACTGCCGGACAGGGCTTGTTTCTAACCTTCCCTTTACAACCATACCCCCTACCCTCTGGTCCTCAACAGCGTCCCCCAGTTGTCTTTTTGACTTGGTACCGAGACCTACCTGGGTGAAATCGCAACCTGGGTCTCGTTCAAGCGATATCTATTTCTCGCTACTCCTTCTCGCATCCACATCTCTAAGCTACGAGACACCCACATACGATGCACCCGGCTGGATCTCAAGCGGCTTTTATAACCTTCATTTCCGTGTCGAAGTGATTCTCTTCTTCAAAATTGATTCATTTGGCCGCGGGTTGTGCTATTTCCCCGAACAATGGTATCTGTCGTCCCTACTAGCCATGGTGGCGGCACCAATAGTGTGAATGGCAGTTCAAGAGCTTCTCCAGCCCTTAGCTCTACGAATGCTGCCTCCTCATCAACCAACAGCTCCAAGCCGAAGCCGCCCGTGAATGCTAATGGATACCATCCTTCGAACCCTCAATTGCCTCTTAGCTCCATGCGCAGTGCTCCATTGGATCTCAGATCGGTAGAGCGAAGAGGACAGCCTACAGCGAGTAGAGAGCCGATCAAACGAAACCGGCCATACGGTCTTACGGAGGCCCCGAGTTATCGGCCGACAGAGGAAGAGTGGAAGGACCCCTTCGAGTACATCCGCAAGATCACGCCCGAGGCAAAGGAATATGGACTCTGTAAAATCATCCCACCAGATTCGTGGAATCCTGAATTTGCCATAGACACGGAGGTGAGCTCGCATCTCACCGTCTTACAACATCCAACCCCTACTTCAGCGATTGCTATTCCGCATTCCTAGCCATGCGAAAACTACCGTACATGCACATCTGGTATTCGTATTCATACTAACATATATTCAGAAGTTCCACTTTCGAACCCGGAAACAGGAGTTGAACTCCGTCGAAGGCAGTACGTTTTCGGTCTCTGGGCGCCTGCAACTATTACTGACTTGACTCTACTAGGTACTCGAGCGAACCTTAGTTATCTAGATGCCCTTGCGAAATTCCACAAACAGCAAGGAACGAATCTCAACCGCCTCCCCTATGTCGATAAGAAACCCCTTGACTTATACAAACTCAAGAAGGCAGTCGAGTCCCGGGGTGGATTTGAAAAGGTCTGCAAAACGAAGAAATGGGCGGAGATCGGAAGAGACCTGGGATATAGTGGGAAGATAATGTCGTCTTTGTCGACTTCTCTCAAGAATTCGTACGATCGCTGGCTCAATCCCTACGAGAACTACCTTCGCCATGCCAAACCTGGAGTATATCAACAACTAGAGCAAGAGTATGGCGGCCCGTTGACTCCGAGTCCGGCACCTAGTCCAATGAAGCGATCGACCGTCAATACACCTTCGAGCCTAAGAGCAGAATCACCTGCACGACATGCGACTGATGCGCTTCAGGCCAGCATGACTGGGACGAAACAGGAGCATGAGCGCGATTCCATCATGGCGGACGTACCTGCAGCTCCCCCCCAGCCTACGTCGGGGGGTTTCACGGCGATCAACTCAGGCGGTGGTTTCACGGCAGTTAATTCAGGGTTCACAAGTGTCAACCGGCCTACCCCGAATGACGGGAAGAGCTTCACACCACCCCTGAAGCACCACGGCAGCCCACTGTCATCAGCTAAAAACACGCCAGATCTACGCCCGTCCATCCTCGGGTCTACAAATTCTTTGAAACGGCAATTGAGCTGCGATAGCCTAGACATATCCAAGAAAGAAAATGGCTTGGACAAGGATGACACTGACAACGGTAGTAGGCGAAGCAAGCGGCTGAAGAAAGGCAAGTATTTCCATCATATGATGTTTCCTTGAGTCTATCCATATATCCCCGGGTCTAGCAGTCCCTCTATTCATGAGGAAGAGTCGTCAAATCTGCCATATATGCTACGGTTATTGTTGGCTTCGTTGCAAAACATGGTGGATTTTCCCCATCTTGCGCCTGTAACTGGCCTAGATGCACTTATCCATGAAGCTGTGCATTGTTGGAGACATCACATGTACAGGATCATGGGTTTGCGGTGCAGCCACAGTCCAGATTTGGAAGGCCAAGGGTCAATCCCAAGCTTACAGTCCCTCTATTGGTAAAATGGGGTTGTTACTAATGCATGTCATGCAGAGGCTGTTCCGACTGTCGCAGGTTCGCATATGTCCTTATTTCGGCCTTCCGCTCCCAGAATGCCTCGCGATGAATCGGAAATCCCTGGCGAAGTAAGTTTGAAAGATATTCTTGGTTAAGGACTTGTGGTCTACGAATCTATTACTAACAAAGTTTGTAGAAGTGTGAGACCTGTGGTAAAGGCGAAGATGCTGGGTTCCTTGCAGTGTGCGAGTCTTGTGACCACGGATATCATGGCCCTTGCTTGGATCCTCCGCTCAAGAGTAAGCCTGATGGCGAATGGAATTGCCCTCGGTGTCTTGTGGGCGATGGCCAGTTTGGCTTCGAAGAAGGCGGGTTGTATTCGCTCAAGCAATTCCAAGAGAAGGCGGCCGACTTCAAACAAGGCTATTTCGAAAACAGGATGCCGTATGATCCCGTCTTCAATTGCCCGCGGCCGGTTACTGAAGACGATGTGGAGCGAGAGTTCTGGAAACTTGTCACTTGTATCGAAGAGACAGTGGAAGTCGAATACGGTGCTGACATTCATTGCACGACACATGGTTCCGGGTTCCCAACAGCGGAGAGAAACCCGAGTGATCCTCATTCCACCGATCTCTGGAACCTCAACATCCTCCCTCTTCACCCAGAGAGCCTTTTCAGACATATCAAGTCAGATATCTCCGGGATGACAGTGCCGTGGGTTTACGTTGGTATGATCTTTTCCACCTTCTGCTGGCATAACGAGGATCACCATGCCTATTCGGCGAATTATCAACACTTTGGCGCAACGAAAACATGGTATGGAATACCTGCTGCGGATACCGAGAAGTTTGAGAACGCCATGAAAGAAGCCGTACCCGAACTCTTCGAGACGCAACCCGATCTTCTGTTTCAGCTTGTAACCCTTCTCACCCCTGAGCAACTGAAGAAGGCAGGGGTTCGTGTCTTCGCCGTAGACCAGCGAGCGGGCCAATTCGTTATCACCTTCCCTCAAGCCTATCATGGTGGTTTCAATCATGGTTTCAACTTCAACGAAGCTGTTAACTTTGCCCCATCCGAGTGGGAACCGTATGGCCTGCAGGGCGTAGAGCAGTTGCAACAATTCCGGAGACAGCCATGCTTCTCACACGACGAACTCCTATGGACAGCAGCTGAGGGATCCACAGCCGGGTTGACTATACAGACAGCAAAATGGCTTGCTCCGGCTCTTGAGCGCATACATAAAAGAGAAATCGAGCAGAGAGAGGAGTTCATCGCAAAGCACCTAGAGAACAATCCTCATTCTTGTCGTCTGACAAACGAAACACACAAACCTTGTGCTTTGACCTTTGAGATCCTTGACGAGGACGTCCCGGAAGAGGAATATCAATGCTCGTATTGCAAATGTTATGCTTATCTATCAAGAGTCATATGTAAGCCGTCAGGTAAGGTGCTCTGCCTCCTGCATGCCGGACATCACCCGTGCTGTGACACACCCGAGCCGCAGCGGTTTGCTGGGGAAGACCATTTTATTTTCTATCGGAAGACAAACGAAGAACTCGCCGAGATGCATCGCAAAGTCGCAGAGAAGGCAAATCTGCCCGAAACGTGGGAGGAAAAATACGAAAAAATGCTTGACGAGGGGTCCAAGCCAGCTCTCAAGACGCTGAAGAATCTTCTCAATGAGGGAGAACGAATACCGTACGATCTCCCCTCCTTGCCAGCGCTCAGGGAATTCGTTGATCGTTGTGTCGAATGGGTCGAAGAGGCGACTAATTTCACGGTGCGCAAACAGCAGAATCGCCGAAAGAACGACAAGGTCTGGCAGAGCGCCATGCGAAAGTCCATTGGAAACTCCTACCAAGAACAGAAGGAACGCGAGCTACGACGAGTCGACAACATCTACCGGCTTATCGACGAGGCCGAACGTATAGGTTTCGACTGTCCCGAGATCCAACATTTGCAAGAGCGCGCACAAGCCATCAGGAGTTTTCAGAAGAATGCCGAACAGGCCCTAGAGCACATATTGGGGCAAAATCAAGAATCCATCGAAGAGCTAATAGAAGAGGGTCGCACGTTCAACGTCGACATACCAGAACTCGACAAACTTTCTGATGTTCTCGAGCAGATACGATGGAACACTAAAGCAAGGGCGAATCGATCAGTCTTCATGACATTGAGCGAGGCCAGAGAGTTGATCCAAGAGGGCACCCGGCTAGAAATCGCCCCCTACAATGATCATATGAAGTTCTACACCGAGAAATATCAAGCAGGTCTACAGTGGGAGGCCAAGGCGAAGGAGCTGATAAATGCTGAGATTATCCATTACCCACAGCTCGAGGCCCTCTCAAACCAGGTCCAGGTTAATGCTCTGCCTGTATCTGCCGATACTCTAGCTGCCGTGGACCAGATCCTCCACAAACAACGCGAAGCACATCGTCAGATCCTCGACCTCACGGACCGCTCAAGGGACACCAATTACTCGAATCGGCCAAAGTATTCAGAGGTGGCGGAGGTCATGAAGAAATTAGAAGATCTGAACTCGAAGCCAACCGGGACGTTAGACCTAGAAAAAGAGCAGAAACGACATGAAGATTGGATGCGAAAAGGCAAAAAGCTCTTCGGGAAAACCAACGCACCATTGCACATACTCAAATCTCATATGGACTACGTGCTCGACCGCAACCTCGACTGCTTCGACATTACTAGTGATAAGCCTCGACTGCCAGCCGAGCCCGCGTCCAGAGCTGCCAGTGAAGAGAGAGAGAACAAAGTGCCGCGCTCGTGGGATGATCCATCGTTCAGAGAAGTCTTCTGCATTTGCCGGCGTGTAGAGGCTGGTATGATGATTGAGTGTGAACTCTGTCACGAGTGGTATCATGGAAAATGCCTCAAAATTGCTCGGGGGAAGGTGAAAGAAGACGATAAATACACATGTCCTATATGCGACTGGCGTGTCAAAATCCCTCGAGATGCAGCCCGACCGAAACTCGAGGAACTGATATCTTGGCAAGATGAGATCCCAGGCCTACCTTTCCAGCCTGATGAGGAAGAGGTCCTCCGGAACATCATCGACAATGCACTAGAGTTTCGAAATCACATATCAGCATTCTGTCATCCCGTGGTGGCTACAGCATCAGAGGCTGATACCCAGCGGTTCTATCTGCGAAAAATCGAAGGCGCGGAGATCCTACTCGCCTTTGAAACGAATTTCTTCAGGCAGGAACTACATAAGTGGAGTCCGGTTGCGTCGGAGCCGCCGCCCGTGCTTGACGTTTCCAAGAGTACACGGAAGCCCCGTCCAACAAAATTACAGAAAATGTTGGCGCAACATGGCGTCGAAGACCCTGAAGATCTCCCCGAGAGCCTCAAGAGCAAGGCTGCTAGCTTGAAGCGTAAGGCATTGAATGCAGAGGCAGCAGCGGCGGCGGCGGCTGCTACGGGTCCTACGTCGTCTAACTCAGCCTTTAATGCGCCTCATGCTACCAGCCCTTCATCCCATTCTTTCGGATCTGGCAACTATCCATTCTTTTCGAGAAATTCGCAGCCATCCACTCCAGCGTTGACCGGCGCTTCCCATGCACACCCTGCAAGGGGCTCGGACTCGTCATCGTCGAGTCGACCAGGTTCCTCCCTCCGGCCCGACTCGATGGATGTTGATAGTGGTCCTGGGTTTCATCCTGGCTTCCTCTTGTCAAATGGTAGCAACGGCGGGCCGCATTTTATGACGTCTGACTCATCGTTGTCACTCGAAGAGCGCTTGCTTCGCGGCCAGGATGATAGTGTCGTTTTCTCCACTGATGAAGAAAAGGCTAAGGCCCTTGAGATCCTCGGTCGCACCGAGCTTGGCCGTAAGCGAGCCGAGGAATACTTCGGACAAGACGTATGGAACTCCAACCGTCAGGATGCGTTCACTAGTGGGGCTGGCATGGACGAAGACGACAAAGACGTCGATAGAATGTTCCAAGATCTGACCAATGGTGATGATGACGGCGACGCTAAGAAAGAACGTGACAACGAGCGAGATCGCGTGGTCACTGCGGATAGCCTAGAAGCTGAGCGCGACGCCCTGGACATGATGGACTCAGATTAACTCCTCTGAACCGACGCCATATGTTTAACGATGTCAGGATTCACGTATGGAGGACGAGGCAGGAGGTAATGGCGATACTGGCGTTGCTCTGGTGCAGTGGATTTGACCCCTGAGCGGGGCTCGAGCCGGCGCACTGGAATATCACACGGCGTATGGGAAGCTGTCAGCTTAGATGTTCTTATTCTTGTTGGTGAGAATAACCTCTACCATGGCATTCGAGGCGAAATATATTTGCCTTATAGACGATACTATCTCTAGCAGATATACGCTTGCTCCTTTATTTTTATTTCATTTTCTTCTTTCCCTGAGAAGGCTCATGTACGATATACATTGAGATTTGAGGCGTTGTGGTCGGCTGCGTTACATGGATTTCACCTCCGGGCACCTACTACAATTTGGGCGCACCTAGTGGAGAAGTGAACGCGATTATACGCGTTGCATGAATCTGGCGTTGCTTCACTTATGAATCCAGTTGCACCGAGTACCTCGGGTCGTAGGCGCCATGGTGGACGAGGGCGCCCTGGCCTCGATAATTGATATTTTAGTTATTAATGAGAAGCATGGATTCCAATGAGTTTTGTCTGAAAGATATTGCTTGCGCCTTGTTCTTTTTAGTTGTCTCCTTCCGCCTCTTGATGTTTTTAATTTTTTGGCGACAGCGTCGGTACTAGTACACCCCTGCGTTCCGCCTCTCCTGACCCCCTATCTGTTGAACTGCCTTAATATACCAGACTGCTGGTCGGCCAAGGAGTAAAGCTGCACTAAATGGACAAGGAATGAACAATCTATAATGAAGAGACGAGTCCTATATGTATATACGCCCAAGTTCGGTTCAGGGTTCATAGCTGGCATGTTGCCTCCACTATGCCCCTTTTCATTCCTTCGAACTATCCGTTCTGCCGCTTTCCGCGTCAAACCAGCCCTTATGTTATCAATCTTCCCATATATACTGGTGTATATGCGGCCATGGCATATAATACTAAACATAGGATTTTAAGGCGCGGCCATTTGTTCGGGCATTCAGCAGTACCATGAGTCTCATCGACAAGTACATATACACATTTACACTCCGTCCCCGATCGTATATACCCTCCACCCATAAGAACCATGGCTTAAAGGTCCTCACCAAGTATGGCTAAGCCCGCCAAGCATATGATGATCAAAGAAGGGGTAGCAATCTTAGGGATAATACTTAGATCAAGTCGCTAAATCCGCATCCGCATCACCACCGCCGCCGCCGCCGCCACCGCCAGCTGCTAGATCGTCGATGTCGAGCTCGACGTGCTCTCTCGGCCGCCGGCGCATGGCCATCCGGACCGAGACGCTGCACGTGGTGGCCCAGCCGCTCGCGACCGGGCGCACGTCGGTGCCCGGCACGAGCGCGAGGTCGTACTTCATCAGCAGGTGGCACAGCGCGACCTTGACCTCGTTGGCGGCGAAGAAGCGCCCCGGGCACGCGTGCTCGCCGTGCCCGAACCCCAGGTGGTCGACGCTCGTCGACACCAGCAGCGACGCGCTCTCCCACCGGCCCGGCGCCGGCTGCGCCCGCAGCTTCGCGAACCGCGCCCCGTCCCACTCGTCCGGGTCCGGGTAGATGGCGGGGTCGCGCATGCGCTGCGTGTCGATGCTGTTTGGAAAGGGGTGGTGGTGGTGGATCCGTTGTCAGTGACTGGTTATTAAGTGGGGATATGGGGAGAAAGGGGGGTGGGTGGTTTGGTTGGGTTGGGGGCTTGTAATTACTGTATTCTGTTGCCCTTTTTGAGCAAGAGTCCGTTCGAAAGCCGGAAATCTTCCTCTACGATGCGACGCATAAGAGCTTCATGCGAGTAGTCGGTCTGTCAGTCGACAAGATCACACATTCGTAAAAAGGGAAAAGGGGGAGGAAATAGGGGGGGGGGGGGAGCAAAGACGGGAAGAGGGTGTGGGAGCACGTCTGACTCACCGACGCCAATCGGCTTGAGGCGCTGGCTCTCCTTGATGCAGCTATCGAGCAGCTTCATGTGGTACAGCGCCAGCTTCGTCCAGCCGTGCTTCCGCAGCACGGCGGCGATCTCCGCCCGCAGGCGCGGGACGAACGCCGGGTGCTGCGCCAGGTCGATCAGGGTCTGCACGAGCAGGTCCGTCGACGTGTGGATGGCTGCCACCGACAGCGTCAGCTGGAACTTGTTGACGTCGTAGTCGGCAGCGCCCCGGCGCGTGGCCACCTGGCCCGCCCACTCGAGCGCGTCGTTGTAATGCTGCTGCTTCTTCTCCCGCCGCGCCTTGCCCTCCTCCAGCTCCGACTGCCCTGCTCTTCGCGCCTGCAGCACCGGCGCGAGAACCTGCGCCGCCGCCTCGTACTGCTGCCGCAGCGCGCGGCACCGCGGGATCCACGGGGCGACGAAGCGCCGCAGCCGCGGCGGCCACGCCGTGATCTCCGTGAAGGCCAGGAACAGGTTCACCGTGTACTCCTTCGTGATCCGCAGCCAGTGCTCGTCCCGGCACAGCTCCTCGCCGACGAAGACGCGCGAGGACATGCGCGCGACCACGTCGAGCATGGCGGGTCGGAGGGGGATGTCGTGCCATTCTGGGGGTGGCAGTTGTGTTAGTACGTATATTATTATCTTTTGCACTTGTTGCGTGGGCATGATATCGGTCTGGAATGGGTGAGGCTAATGTGATTGATTCCTTACCCGTAGATTCTCCCAGGTTGATGGAAACTGCCATGGCTGCTTCCTGGGAGAGCGGTTCCGTTATTTGGTCTATGATCGCGCTTAGTACCGACTTGAAGATTGGCCTTTTAAGGAGAACGTGTATGTAAACTTACTCAGCAGTCTGGTCAACTGCTGTTTGGCTACTTCGGGGACCAGATCATCTGCTCTGCTGACGATAGCAATCGGCTCGAACCCGACAATGCCGTCCAGACGATCCTGTGTGCGTTGCGCAGCATTGTTAGACCGCGGCTTTTGCTGAATACATGAGGTTTTGCAAATCGACAACGTACTTGCCTACCAAATCCCGTGAAGCTCAGCTTGGGGTGGTTGCGAATCTCGCCGGCGAACTCAGTGGGGAGTATGACGGCATCGCCATAGTCTGTCATCATTCGGAACGGCTGAATTCCGAATTCCTTCCTGGCTTGAAGCAGAAAACTGTTGGACGAAGTCTGGAACGCTTGCTGTGCGGTGGGAAACGTCAACTGTTTGCGTTCTAGTGTGGGTGAATCCATAGGGGGTGAACGAACGTACTTTCGCCTTGGTGCTAGAGAAGAATCCTGGTGCGTTCACCCATGGTAGTCCCTTGAGGTTATCGTCTGAAGTACGCCAGTAATAAACAGTAGTCATCACAACCATTGCAGCAATGAGATAAGACATGGAGTGAGGCGTTAACTGTCCAGACCATCCATGCCAATCTCCCTCCATTGCAGGAGAACCTGAGGGGGAGGCCATGACGCCTCACAATTTCCCTACAAATCGGAACTAATTATATCCGTATTTCATATATGGGTTATGAGGAAAGCTCGGTCATTCATGAAGTATCATACGTATATAGGCAAATATTCAAAGAATGTCAGGGGCTAGGGGGGATTTAAGAAGTATATAGATAGGGGCGTCCTTGTCAGCGCCACACATTCACTACATCTCTCTGATGGTAGAATAGATTGTCAAAGCGCGATACAGGAGAGACTCCCGCTTTTATGCTGCGGGAGACCGTCCTGGCCGTCGTGTTTACAGACATCTGCCCTGGCTTTCACCCTGGCCACTTACACTCCGAAGGATTCGTAGCGGCAGTGCCACTGCGGCACTGCAGCTTCTTCTTCATGCCCCGCAGGCTTACTGAGTAATCTAGATAGAACATTGCACTCATTGTCAGGATACGTACGATCATGTCAAGTTATGTCAAAAGGAGGGGATTTACTATTTTTTTAAGTTAAACGAAACCACATCTTCGTAATATGCTGCCTTGAGGGGGAAATAAAGAAGTTTTTCTGAACGGCATTTCGGCTTCATGTCAACAGAATAGAACTACATAGTAGATAGTTACGTATGGACCTTGTTTGCCCACCTCGCTAGAGGCACGTACATAGATATGCGCAAATCTTCACCCCTAGGTACCGTACTTGCATCACCCCACCTAATCGGCCAGGGGTAGGTTGCGGGGAACCCACGGGGTTTTCCGTAAGGACATACTCTTCCAGGGAATCGAGGGGTAGATCGCTTGAAGGAAGATTTCCAATTCCTGAGAAGGAACAATGGCTGATTGGGCAATTGTTCACGGCACGGATGGCTCGGGATATTCCAGCATCCCGGAAGCAGCTCGCCCGATAGAAGATAGTCTATCGACTATGAAAGGGTACTAAGAAGTGACCTGCTACCGTCGAAATAATCGTAACATGATGAATTGCAGCGAATTGTATCAATTATCTATATACCAGCCACAACCCTGCGATTATAGTTATATCGTAATGATCAGTACTTCCACCACGGCTCAGGCAAACATGCGCTGAGTACAAAAGTACTTCATTGCCAACAGTTGATACGTTGAAATGCTATCAGGGGGGTGTATTATATATATATCACTCTTAATACTAATAGATGAGTTTGGTACATCAAAGGACCAGGTGCCTAGAAGCTGATTAAGTAACAGTCTGTTCTTACATTGCTTGGGAGACCCCCCTTTCATAGATCTATTCAAGTTGCTAAGCGGAGAACTACAATTAGCGCAAGTATGACTCGGATGGTGTAATCGAATCTACAGGTTATATGAGATCAGTATAAGTTTCATCGTCTTTAATATTTCAGACTATATCAGAGGGTATGAGTTCAGCGTATACCGTGTAAAGCCTTTTTCACTTTTTAAACTCGTATTGAATCCACAAAGGAAGATATAGGGCAACCACATGAGTAACTTGTCAAGAATAAACCCCAGTACAGTCTCTGGGAAGCAGCCAAAACTTCATATAACAGATGTTCAGATGCCGTCACGAGGTGCTAGACAGTTTCCCCGTTATACAGGTAGACAGCAATTTCGAAAATATATTCGTACATACCTTCCAGCGTTACAACAATGATATAATGATGGTTTAGGCACCACACATTTGTTATATGGAGACAGGGATTGTATAAGCTCTCCATCTTACGAACATCCCCGTAGTTACACGGCTTCTGGTTTTATGCTTATGTTAAGGGGACGGAACTATGTAGCCTTGCTCCGGCTGCATATTGCAACATGTTGGCATGGCTAGCAGCGTCCGGATCACGTTGGATCTAGGGAACACACACACGACGTATACAGCCATGTGATGCATCATCTGTAAGTAATACATGGACTCGATCTGAACTTGGAAGATATGTCAAATGTTGCGGTTGTTGATTCGCCTGGTACAATGGGACAATTCTAGGCGAGACTAATTACCTAGTAAAACACATCATCGAGATCGAGATAGTCATGCATATGTAAACAACGTGGTTGCCAGTCTCCGGAGCGATGTTACTTCAATGTTACGCGTGACAGCACAGAATAAGTTGCGCTTCGGATGCGGACGGAGTCACAGTGACATGGCAATGCAACCCCGGCGCTCGATCTACTACCCCGCAATCAGCTATCTGCCTGATGATCTAGGCACATGCGATAACCCGATGTTCTAGATCTACATGGGATGGCCGTGGGCGATGCTGTCATTGCGCATGCTCCTTTGGTATCTGGTTTTTCGTGAATGATTTTTCGTGAATGACGTGTGGGGTAAAGTGGTAGTTGGTGATGATGCTTGGGGGCCTTGGGGGTTGGAGAGCTGGGGGCTGGGGGCTGGGAGCTGCGAGGGGAAAAGGGACTGAGGGGAGAAAGTCTAACTAAAGATGAGCGGGAACCGGCTTTTCGGCCACTCCCCACCGGCTGCCACTCCCTAACTCCACTCCACTGAGCCCACTGAACCCACTGCCTCCACCCGCAACCCCCCTACCCCTACGAAGTTAAGGTACCCCAAGATACCCCTTGCTAGCTACGGAGCAGGTACCTGAGCTACTTAAGCAAACCGCAAACCTTGGAAGTGATCAGAGCTCCTCAATTGATGGAAGCGTCAGCATCCAACAGGATCCTGCAACGCAACAGCACGAAGTAACCAAAGCTGGCCGCGAGAGTTGCATTTGGCTTTCCATGCACTCGGCGTAACCACCGTCTTAGATTGCTGCTGCTCCCACTGGTTGCTTTGCTGCTCGAGCTCCAGGGCTTGGCAGGCACTCGTCTTTACCGCATGGAACGATCCCACCCACTTAGCCACTTAGCTCAGAGCTGTCGGAATGCGGGAATGCGAGGCTTAGGGCGAACTTTAGTGGGCGAGCGGGCGAGTGGGCGAGTGGGCGAGTGGGCTGCCAACTATAAAGCAACCACCATAGCCACCCACCCGGGTCTTGAGCCCAGCACTTGACCGACATCCAGCCGGTTGAGCGAACTCAGACTTTTCTGGGCTGAGATGCTATCATGAGGCTGCATTATCTTCCTTGTCTCCTAGGCCTGGGGTTCGCTCCCCTCTCCTCGGCACTGCTAGAACAGCGGTTTGTATCCTTTGAAAGCACATCGGGGTCCGTGCCGCTGCATGACGCCGTGATACTTTATGCCCAAGATGATCCTGTCGGTGTCCGTATCGCAACCGAGAGCGTCGCTCAAGACTTGGAGCAGATCACCGGCAAGAGACCCGAAACGATCGGCATAGACGGGCGGAACAACACAGGCCTACAACTAGCCGGCATCAATGCCATTATCGCCGGTACTGCCAACTCGACACTGATACAAGTGTTGGTTAACGATGGAAAGGTAACTGTGTCGGATATCGAAGGGAAGTGGGAGTCATTCAAGACAAGTGTCGTGCAGACACCCTTCCTTGGAGTCGACCAAGCTCTGGTCATCGCAGGAAGCGACAAGAGAGCTGTCATATACGGACTCTATACGCTAGCTGAACAATCCGGACAGTCTCCGTAGGTTTTGCGCTATCCCCGGAACATGAGAATGACACACTAATGTCCGGGTAGCTTTCACTGGTGGGCGGATGTCCCGGCGGCAAAGCACGATGAATTGTATGCCCTGGACCAGACAACAGTGTTCGGTGAGCCAAGTGTGAAATATAGAGGATTATTCATGAACGATGAGGCACCTGGCCTTACAGGGTATGTCGAAGCCTGAGAAGACTGTCACATATGATTCGGCGATAAAACATTGATGACTAACGTATAACCTGAAAGCTGGTGGTCGAAGGTCCATGGTGTCGACCACTATCCACTGGACAGCGAATTCTACCGTCACGTATTTGACATGTTATTGAGACTTAAGGGGAACTTTATGTGGCCCGCTATGTGGAAGTCTTACGTTCCCAGGCCTGGCAATATCTTCTTTACTGATGACCCAGCAAACATCGAGCTGGCCAACGACTACGGCATCGTCGTTTCAACGAGTCACCATGAACCTATGCAAAGAGCAACAAATGAATGGAACGAAACAGTTTCCGGACCCTGGGATTGGGAAGACAATAAGGATAACGTTTCGGCATTTATGAATGAGGGGATTCATCGCGCGAATATGAACGAGTCCTATTATACTTTGGGCATGCGTGGTCCGACGGACGGTCCAATTGAGGGCGACGACCCAATCGCGATACTCCGGGATGTGTTCGCCACGCAGAGGTCCTTGCTGAGTGATTACTACGGCAACCTAACCAATGTCAACCGTAAGTAATGGGTTATTAACTGTAGTTGACAATAGCAGCTGACAGTTCACAGAGGCCTGGGCCATTTATAAAGAAGTCATGACATACTATGCCGCAGGGCTGGTTCCTCCAGATGATGTTACCCTGATGTTCACTGATGACAACTGGGGAAACTGCCAACGACTCCCTCTTCCGGAAGAGGCCGCACGCTCAGGAGGGATAGGGGTAAGACACCCTTGAATCCCGAGGTTCAATTCCGATAGCATGGGCTAAACTGCAGCAGTTGTATTTCCATCTGGAGTATCTTGGTATTCCGAAAGCATACAAATGGCAGAATACCAATAACATTGTAAGTTTTCTATGTATCATAGTACCTATCACTCAAGAGTTAAACAACATATTAGCCCAAGGTGTACAAAGACCTATTCCAAGCTTACGAGCGGGGAGTCGACCGTATATGGGTGATCAACGTCGGCGACGTCAAGCCCCTTGAGATGCCATTCAGCTTTATCATGGAGATGGCATACAACATGTCCTCCATCACGTTTGACACCATACCGGATTATTTCGAAGCTTTTGCGGCCCGCGAGTTTGGACCTGAAAACTCCGCCGAAATTGCTTCGATCATAATGGAACAGAGCCGACTCATCGGAAGACGCAAGTACGAATCTGTGCAAGCGTGGACTTACTCGGTTCTGAACTACCATGAAACCGAGAGGGTGCTTGCGGAGTGGCAGGCGCTTGCCGATCGTGTACGAGCTGCACGAGATGCTCTGCCAGAGGAACGAAAAGATGCTTTCTGGCACCACCTGGAATACCCAATACTGTCAGGGTATTACTATTATGAGGCTATGCTCGGATTGGGAATAAATCAGCACTACGGCCTGGAAAGGAGGAACTCGGCCAATGTAGTGGCACAAAGGGCAATACAAGCCTTCGAAGAGGAATTCGACCTCATAGAACAGTACAATTCAATGCTCGGCGGCAAATGGGCCGGAATCTTATCACAGCCTCATTACGACCAGTACGACCAGAGTGCTGCAGACAACTGGAAAGAGCCAACCAGAGATGTACTCACAGGACTTTGGTACGTCCAGCTGCGACAGAACTCGACATATGCCTTCGGAAACCTGGGTATTTCCGCCCCCAACACCAAGAACGCCTGGTTGCAGGGGCGGAGTTTGCCATCGGCCGATGCTTCGGCCCCGACCGTAGGAGGATTCGCCCCTGTATTGCCAATAATAGATCCCTACGGGGACGGTTTGTGGCACGTGGACTTGTTTCACCGGGGCGATTATCGCATCCCCATCGAGTGGGAGCTCGACATCCCCTTCGACTGGATCAAGATCAGCCCTTCGTCGGGTGAGGTCTCGGGGACCGTCCCTGACCAGCGGCTCAATATCACCATCGACTGGGATTCCGTGCCCGCGGACTTCAACGCGGAGGTCGACGTGACGGTCAACTTCAACACGCTGCCCAATTTCGACCTGGTCCACCTCCCGATCGTGAACTACCGCGCGCCCGCCGACTTCGTCGGCTTCCCTGAGACCGCTGGCATGATCTCTATCGAGAGCCCGCACTACCAGCGGGTCTCCA
The DNA here is from genome assembly GCA_022225965.2 of Diatrype stigma. Lineage (NCBI taxonomy): Eukaryota > Fungi > Ascomycota > Sordariomycetes > Xylariales > Diatrypaceae > Diatrype > Diatrype stigma. The sequence goes on from JAKJXP020000067.1 coordinate 186,694, forward strand.
CGGATAGCAACGTGACCTTCGCTCACGTCCCTTACCTCGGCACGCGCAGCGACTCGGGCTCGCTCGCGCTGCGGCCCTACAGCGGGGCCCGCGCCGACCTCGACGCCGCCCACAGCGCCTGGGTCGAGTACGACATCTACCTGTACGACGACACGCCCGGCTCGCTGCAGGCGACACTGTACATCAACGGCGCGCTCGATACCGACCCCACCTTGCTCATGCAGTACTCCCTGACGCTGGACAACGCGGATAGTCCCAACTGGACCCGCCTGCTCGGCGATCCGGACCAGCCGGGCGATACTCCGCCGGGCTGGCAGACCTCGGTCGCCGACCACGTGTGGATCGCGAACGTTGACCTCGGAAGCGCCGCGAAGGGCGTGCATACCCTGCGCTTCATGGCGAACTCACCCGAGGTCTACCTCGAGAAAATCACCCTCAACACAAGGGGCGGGCTGCTGGGGAGCTATCTGGGCCCGCCGGAGACGACGCGGCTTGAGGGGTCGGGCGGACAGTACGGATCGGAGAATTCCATTGCTACGCGCCACGGGGATGCTGGACAGCAGGGCTTATAGGGCGGGCTGATATGGCTTTCGGTTTCTGGTATAAGTAGTTCTCCATGAAAATGTGTCATGCTGGTAGTCAGTCCGACTAATGTTCGCATAGCCTTGTTGAGGCAAGCATTGATAGGCGGTTAGGTAGAGGTACGTAGAGATATATTTTACCGCGTTTTGCATGTTGCAGTTGGTTGGATAAGTTTGATTGTATTGGACTTCTTGAAAATCAGGAGGACATGGGCAGGGTTCATTCCTGTAAGTAACTAGTAACCACCTGAGCCAAAGCAACCCAATAATTTCAACTGTCGTGTCGTACCTTACTTAACCTACCTATGCCAACGAAGCCAACATCCCCGTACCCCCGTGACACCCGATATACTCGAACAGCTGCTGCTCCGGCTCCAGGACGAGCACCTCGTGGAACAGCCGCAAGCCGATGCTGTTGTCGAGGCTGCGCGCGTACCGGAAGAAGCCCCGGAAGATATCCAAATGCGTCTGGTGCTCCCGGGACCAGGCCTCCAGCGACGCGAGCTCGTCGAAGTACGCCAGGCCGAACGTGCGATCCGTGCTGTCATTGTTCTGGTCGTCCTCGCCGACCACGTCCATGAACCGGCAGCTGTAGCACCCCACCTCGCCCCCGCGGTCCCGCAGGAAGCCCATCCCCCGCGCCAGCACCGGGTGCATCGTCTCGAGATACAGCGTCCGCTCCTCGGAGCGCGTGGCGCTCCAGTCCTGCCCCGATCGGATTATCGCGAGGTTCTTCTTCCCGGGGACGCGGACCCGGCTGCAGCGCTCCGCGCCGCCAACCTCTGTCCCGCCCCCTGTCCATTTCTCACCCGCCAGCGCATCGGTCTGCGCGATCGGCAGCCGGTCCCGCATGCTGCCCCAGTACCCGTGCTCCCGGACCGGCCCGCTGATGCTGCCTACCCCCAGGTGCCCCGCGCCCTCGGGCACCTGGTCGTCCGTGAAGATCGTCTCGAGGCGGTCCATTGACGGGAAGAAGACCTCGCGGAACCAGCCTCGCCGCGTTTCCCCGTTGGTATCCCCGTCCCCACCACCACCCCCTTTTCTCCCCTGTTCTTCCTCTGCTTCGTCTTGCGGGCGGTCCAGCGAGGCCCACCACACGTCAAAGCCGCTCGCGGCCGCCCACGCATCGTACGTGGCCCGGCTCGTCCAGTAGGCTAGGACGGCGACGTTGAAGAACCCGCGGCTGTCGGTGGCGGAGGCGAGCTCTGCGAACGACGGAGCTGCGGTTGGCGAGGAAGAAGAAGAGGATGTGTGCTTCGTGAAGGACATCAGCTTGGATATGCCGGCCCCCGTTTCGACGTCGGCTTCGGCGTCGGATTTGCTGGCGTACTGCACGCCTATGACGGCCATGACGAGGTCCTTGGCGCTGGTGGGAAATCGCGCGCTGTACGAGGGATACGCGGGCTGTTGGAGGCCCGATGACGGCGCCCGAGCGGGTTGGGTGCGCTCCTGGCGGAGATGCGCGGGGATGGCGGATTCTAGCATGGCTGTGGCGGTGTTATATATACCCCTAACTGGATTATTCCCATAGGGTACAGTTGAGGGCGGGCGCTGTTCCTTGACCAATAGACCTCGCAAGGACTTTTCAACTTGTTGGACTTTACGAGACTTGCGTTCGTGCCTGTATGATGCTTTGCTATGTTCACCTTTGGCTTGAACCCCGCACGGCTTTCATCTGTTCTTTGCGCACATGAACAGAGCTTCATATCGATGTATTCTGAGTGGTTGCGATTGCGCGCCTTGTGGCGTCAATGAACGCAACCCTACCTGGTTGATGTCTAATCTCTTCAGAACCTTCACTCACTTATTGTCTTCACCATACAACAGGCCAATAGGCCTGGGAAATGCCATCGTTTGTCACTGACTGCGTTCAATATCATCGTGTTCGTCAACTCGACTCTGGTCAATGCCGTCCCCTTCTTCAGCTTACCAAACTTGCCTGGTTTCTCAAACCCCCTTTTCTCAACCATAGGAGTTGTCTGGCGTGAAAAGAGGTATACCTAGATGTTCTATCAAATTGATCGTGGTTTTTTGTAGTAAGTGGTAGCTCCTACCTGGTCACACTCAAGGGGGGGAGAGCTCGCATACTTGATGTATCCATCTCCCCGGTTCTGGTATCTCAAGTACCTCCCCGGCGCCGGGACTTCAAGATTGGACATGATAAGGTGTAGTACTCCGCGTTTCCAGCTTTCATATACTAAGGAGAACAGGGTAGATTAACAAACAGTTAATCTTTCGCAAAGCCTACGAAATGTCTACTCGACCCTTCAGGATAAAATTTAGCTGAAGCAAATCGTTCGCGATTCGTTCGGGTGCCTGGGTCTTGCCAGCAGTGCCAAGATAAGCTCAGCGACGAGTGTGACCCACCAAATAAGCTGAACGTAGCTGCGCCATAGGGCTGTGTATGCAGGGAATCACAGGCTGCCCACGATCGAGAAGCACTGACGGTATGACGTCTGTCAGAACTTCTCTAGAGCCAAGCGGATAACAACAGATCCTTACTATATCAGGAAGTCTTTTGGCCAAGACCAGTGTGGCCGGGAAGCTTACTTTCGGGGTTCATCCCCTACCAGCCTACTTACCATCTCCTATGTAGAGAGATGGATAGTATGCAATGATATAAAAGTGCGCCTGGCGAAAGAGAACCCATCACTTCCTAAGTTGTCACGGCGTGTTTCATAGCATTGGCCCGATTAATTGTTTAAGGGTAAAAATTAGTGACGCTACCTATCGTAAGTTCATTCCAGTGAAAACGAAAGATGGAACTGCAAGTCTCGGCTCCGAGTGGGGGTTCGGTTCCCGGTCAGAATCAGCATTGCTGGGAGTGCCGGCGACGGCGGTTAGTCTGCGACTCCACCCGGCCGGTTTGCACAAGGTGCCAGACAGCTAAGATAGTCTGCCCGGGATACGACGAGAAGCAGCCCCTCCGATGGCTGAAGCCTGGAAAAGTGACGTGTCGCGCACGGAAGCCCCCATGTGCTGGGCGCAAAGATGCAGAGAAGACCGAAATAGAGAAGAGATCGGACAGCGTACGAAAGTACGGCGAACTGGACAAGGAACAAGTGAAAATGATCACCAGTTTCGAGATGACAACGGACACTTGCATTATAATTCAAGCCGCCTATTACTGCAAGCTATCCATCATCCAATGCCTAAGGTGGGGTATTAGTTAACAGAGATATCTAGACCTCAACTACGTGTATGAAAGCGTATCTCCTCTCCATGGGATTGCACAAAAATACGAGGCAGAGCCATTTCCGATGTCACTCATCCATTACTTCCCCGACTCTCAGCGCCATGCCTTTGTCAGCATAGCCATGGCACATCGCCTGTATCGGCTGCCAGACGGGACCTCACAAGCGTTCGTGCAGAATGCGCGGTCAAGAACCTACCAGTACAGGGGCATGGCAATCCGAGCGCTGAATGAGGAGATCAGTGCCAAGACAAGTGGTGCTACAACTGGCCTCATAGCCAGCACCATCACTCTCCTTGCCGCCGATGTACGTCTTTTCATTCCCAAGAGTACCCATTGTCGTGAGAGATCACTATCATGAGAGGTATATTACATACTAATGTAATGCTGTATCGCCTTATAGCTCCAACTTTCTAGTGCAGCAGATTGGCGCTTCCACTTCGACGGGGCCGTGGCCATGATGAAGCTTTATGGAGGCATGGGAACCGTATATCGCACAGTCCCGTATATGAAATTGGTGCTCGTCGCTCTTATAATGTAAGTGTCGCTGGAGACTTTACGGACGAGGGTCGAAAGCTAGACGGAAACTCACTACAGGTCACAGAATGGAAGGCTTTGGCAATACAACCAGCCCGCGGTGGAATCAGTCCAGCGCAGTTACCGAGTTGGGTCTATCCGATCTGGTGTGGGATATATACGGAGATGGCGTCCTACCCCTATACCTTGGGACTCTGTGCCCCCGACCATTATTGATGAACGTGCTTACCATAAACTACCTGAGGCAAGTGGACGCCGACCGCACCACCGCGACCGACCCTGTCAGCCTATTAGAAGATATCGACAGCTTCTCCCCGGCCGAGTGGGTCGAGGGCAAAGCAACACCGGACACCAGGCCCCAGTGGCTTCTGCTAGGCTGCCTCTACCAATCCGCCGTGGCGCTGTACTGCACCATGTCGCTGCAGAGCGTCGGGCTCCTAGACCCGAAGGCGACCCCGCGGACCGCAGCCCTCGATCGAGCGCATTACGAGCGCCTGTTGCAGCTGCTAAAACAGGTCTTCGCCTTCCCGCACCTCCGGCATTGCGCGATGTGGCCGCTCGTTGTTGCCGGTATACGGGCAGCCCGCGGCAGCCGGGAGGACCGCCGCTACGTTGTGGAGGAGTTGAAGAAGGGCGCGAGGTACGGGGGCTCGGCGCTGCCGTTGCAGGCAAAGGGGCTGCTGGAGCGGTTCTGGGCGTCGGGGAGCATGGATTGGGAGGATTGCTTCGATAGGCCGTACGTCTTTGCTGCTTGAAGGTAGATAGTTAGATGGGGTGCCTTTGAGGGTGGCCTCTAAGAGATCGGCTCTTGAGAGCAATGGGATGGACAGCTTTCGCCCCTGAGGCAGTATATTACTCTGTCGGCTACTGGGCCTATATCAAGATTCACCGAGGTAATGTTTGTTTTGTCCTTTTTTCAATGGATATATAATTACTGGAAGCAAGCCCTATCGATCAACTCACCCATAGAACACACCTAGAGAAGAAGATGAGGGCTTTAGTTGTAAGTCCGTGAAGAGGTGTGTTCTTCCACCGCTACGATCCGGGCTCACCCCCTTTTCATACAACATGTTATCTCAGAAGGACCTCACACATGAAAGTATGGTGGCCAATCAGAGGGCGTAGATATATGAGAGAACACGAGGAAGTAAGATAACTTGGGACGGAAAAACTCCTGGAACAGGTAATAAGGCTTTACTCCTGACCAATCCTCTGATATGCCGGTGTGGAGAAGGAGATACAAAAGCGATTGAACTCTGGAGGGCGCGAACGGTTTTGATTTCGATGGCCTCAGTCAGATCAGTATCAGACCAATGTAATAGCAATACGTCTTGGAACCCAAACCCCGAAGTTAATTCGTGCGCCTTAATCGAATAACCTCAAGCTTCTCGGTCCACATTTACATCTCGCTTTGTTTGCATTGGCTGATGATAATTGTAACTGGACATGCTGTGTGATTGCGGCAGCTTCGGTGGGGAGCTCAAAGCTCTCTGGCTGTAGGCGTTTGAGGGCTATGCCGTGTAACCCTCCAAAGGCCGGCCACCTGTCGTTGGTCATGCCGACAGTAGTAGTATCATCTATAGGAAGAAAGAAGCTGGAGGTGTATTTATCATGGTTAAAAGTGGTGGGCCTGCGGCTTTAGGCCATCCCACCACTGGCAACTGGCAGCCTAAGGCTGCAACAATGCGAAACCTAGGCCGTTTGTCTTGATCGAGTGAGAACTTGAGTAGCATGATTTTGAGCTTGAGATAGAGCATAAGTTGGAATTTGAACTATTACCTTCCCCAAATCTTATGATGTGCGATCTATGAAGCATGGTTTTGCGTAGCACAACATGAATGCAACTGCGCCCATCTTCAGTCCGAGCGGGAGGCCAAACCAGCACCACTCCAAACCAATATCACTTGGGCACCGAGGATCTGGCAGGCCTTCAGTTCCCAAGAGTTTCGAGGATTCACGGTCTCAAGTGGCTTGCCGATTCTTCCAGCGTGGCCTCTGTCAAAAAGGGGCTGCCTGCCCATTCTCACACGCGAAGAGCCCCGTAGAAAAGGATTCAACAGAAAGCAAACAGAGAGTAAGATAGCTCGGAGACGTATAGCAGCTCTGTTCTCGCTGATGATCGCCGCTTAGGACTATGAGAAACCAACAGATGAGAAAGTGAGGCGTACACTTGGTGGCGCCGTGGCACACTTCGAAGCCGGTGCAAGTATTACGAATGTATTGTTCGCGTCCGACCTATCTGTTAGCCACATCAGTGGGCTTCCACTTGACAGTAACCAGGAATCTGTTCTCGCCCTCCTCCGCTCTCATGATCTAGACACATCTAAAGTGAGCGATGTTCGAGTCATCCGTGGAGATAAACTATCAAATGCCACGGTACAAGCGGAAGACCCAGATTTCGCGAAGGCTGTCTCCGTCAAGCTTCGTCCGCAAACCACCTCAACCACCCAAGCAGGTCCCCGGATCCAGGCTGTCTCTGCTCCCGTAGATTTATCCACGGCGTCCGACTCGAGCGCCCTCCGCGTGGACTGCAGGAAAGTGCACTGCTCCTGGCATAAGCCTGCGAGGACGGTATGGCTCAACTTCGGCAACGGCGACATTGCGGACCGTGTGGGTAAGAAGTTCAAGGATGGACAATACAAGATCCTGGACCAGACGGTACAGCCGAATGATCCAACCCGAGGAGCCGGACGTCACAATCCGAAGGCGTGGACGCTCTGCTTGACGGAAGTCCCGGCTGCTGCGACGAAAAAGGATGTGGAGGGTTCCATCCATTCACGGTCCGACAAGCCGCGCGATGTTCAGCTCGGAAAGCCTACTTACGACGGCGACGCCGATACTTGTTCAGCCGTAGTCCAGTCGCTCTTCACGGCTGTGGGCCCGCTCGAGTGGTGGGAACTTACCCCGGACACCACTGGCAAGCGGATGAAGGCGAGCGCGCGGTACTTGAACGAGGAGGATGCGAAGGAGAGCGCAAGGACGCTGAACAACTCGACGATCCCCTTCCATAGGGCCGCAAGGCTGACAGTCCAGTTGGTCTATTCCGCCAAGTTCAAAGTGTCGTCGGTCATCTTCGAGGCCGTCCAGTCCCAGCTCAAGTCCAACCTACCGAGCTGGAAGAAGATGCACCTACATTACGTTGCCTATCCGCAATCGGATCCGCCGAAGTGGTATCGTGTGCTCAGGATCGAAGGAGAGATGCCCAAGGACGTCGCTGCGGCAAAGGATACCATCGCAAACACCCTCGCTGGCGTTGTTGCCAGAGATGGCCCTTCGGCACCGCTCTGGCACCCGTCGCTGCTCGGGAATGGGCCGCTTAACGAGAGGCTCAGAGAACTGCAGAGGGAGACGGGTGTCCTGATCGTTAGAGACAAGGTCAAGTCCCAGCTTCGACTGTACGGTCCGCCGCAGAAATGCGAGCAGGTCCAGCCTTCTATCGCGGCACTTTTAAGAGCCGAAGGGCTCCAGGAGTACCCCATCGACCTCAGCACGGAACAGTTCCATTGGGCTTGCCAAGGGGGCTTCAAGAAGATTAGCGCTGAGCTCGACGCTAGTAATGCCAATGCCAATGTCAGATTCGACATCATCCCGACACCGAAACGAATCATCATCACCGGCACGGCAGCTGATTACAGCATTGCGCGTGACATCATCAATGGTATCAAAGAAATTCCATCGGAAGTAGTCGTCCTCAAGAAGGGCAAGGATACGAAGAGCGCACCACCACCGCCGCCACAGCAGGACTGCTCTGTATGCTGGACCGAAGCCGAGGACCCGATCCGCACCAAGTGCAACCACATCTACTGTCTCGACTGCTTCGAGAACCTGTGCCTATCGGCGGCGACGCAGGACTCGGCCGTGCAGATTCGATGCGTCGGAGGAGGCGGGGGAGGAGGAGATTCCGGAAGCTGCGCCACGGTCCTCGGCCTCCCCGAACTACAGGAGTACCTCTCGTCGAGCGCCTTCGAGGAGCTGCTCGAGCAGTCCTTCGCGTCGTACGTGCGGCTCCATCCGCAACTGATACGGCACTGCCCCTCCCCGCAATGCGAGTACGTGTACCGGGTCAACAGCGGAGGCGGCGCCCGGATGCACACCTGCCGCAGCTGCCTGGTGCCGGTCTGCACGGGCTGCCAGGCGCAGCACGAGGGCGTCAGCTGCGCGGATCACCAGGAGGTGGCCTCGGGCCGGGCCAGGGCCAACGAGGACCTCAAGAGGGAGATGGGCATCAAGGACTGCCCGGTGTGCAAGACGCCGCTGGAGAAGACCGAGGGGTGCGACCACATGACCTGTCGGTGCGGCGCGCACATCTGCTGGGTCTGTCTGAAGACGTTCGAGGCGGCGGGCGCTTGCTACACGCACATGACGCGGGAGCATGGCGGGATTGGGCTGGGGCACTATCAGGAGATGTTTGGATAGTAGGGGGTTTGGGCGGCGAGCCAGACGCGAATTTGCTACCGCCGTCGTTTGCCTTTGTAGGTGTCAACTAGGTGTTAGTTAGACCAGGTGCCACAGCAATAATGTCAACATGCGATTGGATACGCAGTAACAGATACTACGATGCCCCTTTTCCAGGATTTATACTTATTTCATAGGCGTTAGCCATGTATTTACGTGCGATGATATAATACTAGTCTAGCCTTCAGGGGCGCTTAAAGGGGTGAGCCTCTGTGTTGAGGACATACTGGTCCAAGTTTATCAGGTCTGGCGACGAAAAAGTCAAGAAGAAGTACTTGAGGGTTCCCGCTAGCCAGAAACTCTGCATGGAGTTAGATTTCGAGGTCTCGCCCTTGGCCTTGACATCCTTTATGGCCGAGAAAGCGAGATCTGTCTCAGTCGCCTTCCTCACAGCTTGGAACATCTTCCAGGCCATTTCCTGGTATTCCGTCTTGCCCGTGATGCGGTACATCAGGAATATGCTTTCTATCGCCTCCGGTCGCAGCATGTAGCGCGGGTCCCGGGCGTTCTTGAACCCTTCCCTCAGCCCCTCTTCCTCCGGCTTCCACCGCTCCTTATGCCATGGACAAGGCTCCAGGCCTGGACATGGGGCCATGACAAATATTTCGGGCATCAAGCCGGTAGCGAACGAGTCATATGCCCAGAAACAACCACGGGCGAGCCGCTCGCCGAATTTGACATGCTCGGGTATATTGAAAAGCCTTCCACCAAGCCCATACATGCCGCCAACGAAGCAAGACAGGTGCTGGCCTTCGGGATCTAGCTTACGACTCTCACCCAGGACGGATATGGTTCCAGTGAATAAGATGTCGTCATGACCCGGCAGCATGGGCCGAAACAAAAGGTTCTCCGTAACGGCGTCCATAGCGCCACGATAAAGAGTTTCATAAACGGGATCGAGCCCGCCTATCATTGCGTGCATCTTGGGCAGGCTCTCGTACAAGGAATCCGCCTGAGCACCAAGAGTAAAGCTGCCATCGCTTGTGAAGCTATTGGGGCCTTCCGGATTCTCGATATCGATTTTCATATCGAAGAACGTCGGCCACATCCCGGGTAGCTTCGTGATGTTTTGAGTCTGCTCGAGCAGTCTCGTGACCCGGTCGATAGCATCGTAGTACTTGTTATCCTTAGTCAATTGCGCCAGCCGTGTGAACTCCAGCGACGAGGAGGCGACCGAGGCAGAGGGGTCGTGATCGCCGGCCTGCAGGAGCCCCCGCTTCGCCTTGTCGAAGTCTAGCCAGAAGGGTGGCATCCGGTTGGGCGTGTCGAATGCGGCGTACAACATGTCGCCGAGCTCCACTGCCTTTTTCAGCAGCACGGGCTCATGGCTCAAGTCGTACGCGCTCAGCAGGCCGCCGAGATGACGTGTGGTGGTCTCGAAGAAGTTGCACGACGTTTCCTTGGTGATTGACCAGTCAATGGTGACCACCGCGGCGACGGCCTCGTAAAACTCCTCTTCGAGCCCCATAACCCAGAGGGTATCTAAGGAATCGACCAGAGTTGCGGCCCATCCCCCAAGCGGATCTCTGCTCTCCCCCGTGACGGGCGCCAGCTCATCATGCATCCAGGCATGCTTCTTGTAACTGTTCCAGCTCTTCAGGAATGCCTCTCCAACCTGTCTCTGCCGGTCCTCCAGGATCTCGGCGCGCTCGGGTGTTATCTTCGCATCGCTAGCGAAGTTGTGCTGAACCTTGGGTAGTTTTCGAGGTCGACCTCTCGGGAGAGGCTTCAGGTTGGTAACCGGGTATTGTTGAGCGAGTGTAGACCAGTCGAAGCTACTCTTGACATACTGGAATTCGCGACGGGGGACGGCGTCTCTGCTCGAAGAGAAGAAAAGCAGCAATAGGCAAAATGCAGCTACTGCGGATATGAGCTGGAAGAGTTGTGTTCGTCGTCGGAATGCGGCCATACTAACTGGGCGCTTTCACCTACAACCTGCGACGTCCAAAATTGAGACGAGACACCCCGCAAAGGTCGATGTTTCCGAGTACGTAGAGAGCGTCGGGCCCAAAGGTCAACCATTGGATCCAAGATAGATGAAAGACACAGAGGGAGAGACGGTCATGTCGCTACTAGCATCAACTATCAACCATGCTGGAAGTTCACCGAGGACCAACGTATCCCCAAAGTCCAGCTTCCTAAGGCGTTCCGATCAACATAAGTGAGGTCAGGGGTCAGTCAGGATTCATCAGGATTGATCATTCTCTTATTATTAGTCGCGGTATTAATGCGATTCAGATATAGCGAGGTTAAACCCTACGAGGACTAGCCTCCAGTTATGCTCCCGCTCGATAGCCCCGCAACCCCGCAGCTCTCGGCCCTCAGCCCCTCTTCGATAGCGCGTTGTAACGGGTTGCAGTGTACTTTACAGCGCCTTTGGAGACTGCCTACAACACAAAATCCACTGACAGTACTTGTAGCGAACTTGTAGCTACGTACATACATGTGATCATGATATGGTGGGCCATTCATGTTTCCGACGGCGCGCGTCTCCTTCGTAAGAAGAAAATCCAATTGAATACTGCCTTTCCTACAATTAATTCTCCTCTGTACTTTCACTATCATTTCATGCAGGTACCATATGTAAACATGTTGGTGCTATCACTGTTGGCTTTTATCTGGAGTGTTTCTTGATTACCCCTGAGTTCCTTGAGCCACCGATGTTCTAGCGCCTGCTCTGGTGCCAATCCTTCTGGTTTATACTTCTGGGTTATACTTGAGCAACTTCCCCAGAAGACACCCAAGGGCCAAAAGCCTCAAACTCTTCGCCGGGACAACGCACTACTTCCAGCATTATGTGCAACGGGTGGGTGTCTTCAGACAATTGCGCTTCTCTTTTGCTCAAATTTACCTAGTGTCTCGGTAAGAGATCCTGTGATTGATCCAGAGTCTCGAGATCAGGGGTCGGCTCATTCTCATCTCACTTGGTCTCGCCATACTACAGCTCGGTAGCAGCTTAGCCGTAGGCTAGTAGGATTACTAACTTTCTAAGCTTCGCCACAGTCGACAGTGACTATATCGTCTGAGATCATTTCAAGCTAGGGAAGCTAGGAACTTAAACGCGATGTAGCAACATAGTGGCGCATTAGGATTTCGGTTGCCACCTGTACTGCATCACCGTCTAAAACAAGCTCTCTGATAGGGTTTACCACAGCGGCTAACATACCATCGTATCCAATATAGTTAAGAGCCCTAGACTTAAGCTTGATTGAGGTACTTTCCGATCGATGGTCACCGGGGTATATTCCTATGCCATGTAGGAAAGGAAGTTCCTCCATTAGTTGGTAGCTGATTTGATTTACTCGGGAAAAGTTGTTCTCCATTCCACTCAGTGGTCAGTCCATGGATGTAGGTCTTGCAACCGGAAAGATAAAGCATAGATTTCTCCCATGAGGCGAATCGGGGAAACACGATTCCGATGCTAGCATGGTATGTTCATGTTATAGAGTGTCATGGCTGATTGATTGTGACTCAACATCTGAAATCTCCGAATCAACGCATTAAGGGTCGTCAATATACCACCTAGGTATATCATTAGAAGGCCACATCAGAACAACCATATTGTCGATCTTACACTTGACATAGGGGGTCATTGATCATTGTGGTCCATAAATGGGTAAGGAGTTACGTAGCGAAGAGCGAGCGTGTCGAGAGCAAGTTTCCAGATTCTATATTCCCTTTCACTTAGGTATCATTGAAAGTCCTTACGTTGTCAATTCTCGATTAAGTGCTAATATAGATTACACAATACACCAGTCCATGGCTAAATACAAATATAACAGGTGTATCTGCTTAAAAGCCTAGAACCGGTGCGTGAGGAAAGCCACCGAAAGCGTTGCCTTGATCATACCACCAATACCATTTTTGATCCTTCTCCAAAGTCACTAGCTTGGGGGGCCAGCCTGGAAGTATTGGAAACCGTGCATCTATATCAGTCGCAATGGAGATGGGATGACGAGGTTTTCGAGGTAATAAACAATCCCGAGTTGTTCACATGTATTTAGTCGTAGGTTCGAGACGCCTTGTTGAAAATCGTGTCTCTAAAGCTGCAACTGGGGTCGAGCTTGCACCAAGCGAAGGCGGGACGCAGCCTTTGTAAAGTCTACGCTCCTGTCAAGCAGACTGAAGTCAACTGGTTTGGTTGAGTTGGGCGCAGACATTTCAGATATGATGGAGAACAACTCGGCGAAAAGCTTCGCGAGAGCGGGGTCTGGGTTGAACCGGGCGAGGTCTTGTGGGTGTTTCAGTTGCTGTGCGAGATTGGTGTCTTCCTAGTCCTCCTCCTGCATCAGGCAATATACGTTCTGAAGGCTAGCTCCATTGCCGAATTCCTTCATACATTGGCGAACCGTCCGGAGGATGGAGTTCAGCCCGTCGACCACGGAGTGAAACTGGAGCTCAAGGGCGAGCGCCCTCGTGTCCCAGTTGATCATCAGGTGCCGGATGGACTGGGAGTCGCCGTGGCAGGAGAAGACCATGGTGCCAGAGTACCACGTGAGCGGGCACACCTCACCCATCGACACGATGTCGTTGCGCGTGACGAGGAAATGCGCCTCCTCGGAATCGTCGGGATCCGGCCGGACGCTGAAATGGATGAACGGGTACCCGAAGGCGATGGAACGGCTCTCGCGGTTGACCTGGAAGAGGCCGACAACCTGCATGCAGAGGTGGCCGTTGAATGTCACGCATGAAGCAGTGATGATCTGCTTGCGGATTCCGACATGGACGATCCGGGGTTCCTCGATGGCCGCTTTCCAGATCTCTATGCGGAGCTCGGCCGGCAAGAGACGGAACTGCGGAAACTCCGGGCGGTCCAGCGCCGTTTCCGCAGGCGCCGCTGCCTTGCATAGCAGGGGAGAGGCCATGCCCTCGAGAACCTGGGAATATTCTGTTAGCATAAATCGGAAACGGCAATCTCGCGAGGTCAATCAGAGGAATTCCAGGTCAGCTTACTATCTGTTTCGCTGTTTGTTTTTGTTGCGCCATCGTGTCAATGTGAGGTTGCGTGGCGAGGGCAGCTTCTGCTGGGGGGGGGCAGATTTACTTATTTATGTAGTTGAGCACAGTCACAAATTGACAAGACTTTTCAGTAGGAAGGAGGATCCACAGCCACAGGACAAGAATCCAATACAAGCAGCTTAAGCTGTCCAAGCTCGAGGCCATTGAATTGAACGTTTGCAGATGACAAACTTTGTGCAGAATAGGTAGCAAGAACGCTGTTTCCAAGCAGCGGCCCACACCAAAGGTTCCTTAGTTATAGCCACCTGGAGGTCCCGACGCCCACTAACAAACTAACAAACTTCAGACCATTAATGTCTTCAATGTTTGTTTGCTGCAAGTAGTACGAATGGGCTTTCCTCTATATATGGGCTTTGCATCGAACTTGTTTAGCAAACATGTCTGTACAATAACCATCTTACTGATTGTAGTTAGGGAGACGGGACAAAAGGAACGCTATGACCTGACAGATTGTTGAAGTAATGATTAGACTGAACCTTTTTACTGTCATGCGGTTATCCTCCGAGCCGATTGAGCCCATGGTATACTTTAAGCCGCAGTCTGGCTTCTGACATCGATATCAGCTCGCCCGTGGACGTGGATGATTTGCCCTCCTACAGCTACCCCTAAATCTGGCAGCTGCCTGGGTTTATAGGCCCACTTTCGTTAGATAGGGGTAAGGATGTGTGGGTCGCTTTTCTGCGATTGGGATGACCAGTCTGACGTTATACGCCGGCTCGACAGCAAATTCTAGACTAGGTACTCTTAGAAAACTGCTGCCTTCCAATCCTTTATCGCTCACGAGGAGCGAGCCAAGATAATGCATCATAATACAAGGCAGACACATAGTTTATCATCCTGCCATGTCGAGCGCAGAAATGAGAAGCGAGAATGGATGAATGGGATTCTTCTATAATCCGTCTTTGAGCTTTTCAGACGCTGTGATAGCTTCAACCTTCTAATTTCGATTGAACATCTTCGAAGCGGCTTGTCGTGAGATGACACGTGACTGCCACACAATGATGGAGCTTTCGACGTGCTGACCACTGATGCACCCAGATTTCAGCGTCTTTTACGAGCAAACGCGACTATGAGCGTTCAGCTAGTGCGCGAGTTCCTCAATCAGATAAGGCTTCATGATGCTTTATTGAAGGCCATGATCTCTCTTGCCCACGAAGAAACCGTGCTTCGAGTCTCCACGGCTTGAGACGAGGAGCGCAGTTGCGGGGGGGAGCCCACTGCACGGGATTCCGAACGTTTTGAAGGTATGCACTTTAGCCCACTTGCTTTTGCTTTGGGGCGTCATTGACGGTTATTCAGGATAGCTTTGCTACCGACTCGAAACCAGGACTGAGTACAACTCTCAGGACTTGTGCCTTGGTTGGTGCCAAGGCAAAAGGGAACTGCGCCATTGCTCAAAAGCTTATCGATGCCGGCATGATCATCCTAGGCAAAGCTAATATGACTGTGAGCATGAAAGGATTGTATAGCGCTTCCAAAAAAGCCTATTGACGTCACATGTTGCAGGAGCTAGCGGGAATGAAGATGACGATGATGATGCCTGGATGGTCTGCCCATGGCGGTCAAACACTGTCGCCGTACGTGGGACAGATTTAGGAGCACGTGACACTACTGGGCCACTCTGTGTGACTCCCTAGAAGTAATCTTTAGCTGTATTGCTGACATGCGAGAAGGCACCAGACAGCTCCTCGACTGGCTCTGCAAAAACATCTGCTTTCCCAAGTTTCTTACGGTCTTTGAGAACTAGGAGTAATCGCTGCTTCGTTTCATGGCTGCCTACGAGGCCATGGTTACGCCCAGGGCCATCCCGCGGCTTGGGGAAATTTGGAATTGTGTCCCACAATGAAGAATGACTGCACAATATTGCTATCTCCAAACGGGGTCACAACCAACGCGAAGATGCCTGCTGGTACGGTACAGAACGCCACAGGGTAAGTATTTCATATTATGCCCTTTTCAGGTCGTGTATATTCAGGAAATCATTCGTTTGGTTCCCTTTGACTAAATAGCTCCAATTGATGATTCTACGGCAACCTTGTCTTGCCGACGAGTCTTGAAACCTGGACACCATCGCCTGAATCGGAAGGGCAGGTCCGGAGTGCAAACCCCGCGCTGTCATGGGGAAGCTGTCGAGGGTTTGGCACACATCCAATTGCTCAAACGGATCGCATCGCAAATCGAAATCGATGGGCTCGATGCCCCTGTCCCAGACACTGACCCCGCAGAACCAAGGTCCGGTACCCTAGTTGACAGTAACCTGCGCCTGGAGGCTGCCCACCCATTTTTGGGGTGTAATGCTAGTGAAGTTCTTGACGTCGCCGAAGACCTCGTCGGTGGGCATCTTCTCGAGCGCCTCGGGGCTCTCGAAGATGAGGACGGCCTGCAAGTAGAACCCAGACTCCTCGCCGGTCGTGGCCACGGACCAGCTCTTCAGGCCGAACGGGGCCCATAACTTCTGCACCAGCGGCATGTGCTTGTGGAGGTAGTAGTCCATGTCGAAGTCGGACGCCGCCTCCTTGGGGTAGAGGACGTTGAGGACTGCTTGCTTCGACATTTTGATTGGCGGGGTTCGAACAAGATGATGCTGCGATGTGGATAAAGGTTCAACGGGTATATGCGGTAATATGTAGGTAGGAAGTAGTATGGGGGAAGGAATAAGTTTTTATTGTATATTTGTTATGTAGAGTCGTGAACTCTTATTATGTTGGATAAGTCGAGGTATAAGTAGTTCTTGAACGTGATTATCTAGCATCCATGAGGTGACGATTCGTGCGTACCGTCAAAACTGCGGGACTGCGGGACTGCGGGACTGCGGAACATTCATGAAGTAGCGACTTAATGACAAGGTTTCTAGTTCAGAACGACTCGGGCCGTCTTTCTTCGTGCTCCCCTAAAGCAGGTGGGGAAAGGAGGCCTAGAGCACCTAATAGGTACTACGTAGGCAAGTACGCCTTGTACGCGGCGATAACATCCATGGCAGCCAGAAGTGGTGCATTCTGTAGTGGGGTTAGGGCCATCTACGTCATTGTCGAGGCCCAAATGAGGAGTAATTTACCTCTGCGGTATTTGCCTCGGTGAGGTGGGATTTTCCCGACAATACGGTGCGTCGGTGGGAATTTCCCGAACAACCGCGATATCGGCAGTGCCACATTTTCGACTAGGGCTTCTCGGCGTTTAGAGACAACCGCAGGGAAAAGCCCGACTTGAAAATATAATCACCGAGTCCGAATTAGCTAGCGGCTGCCTTCACAGAATAGCAGTCCACTTCCGTGCGAATGTCAAGTATCAGATTCGATGCGTAATGAGCAGCTTACTGTGTTGATAAATATCTACCTAGGACTTTATTTCATGAGCTACATAGTATGTTGACCCCAAGGACCATGTACCGGATGCAATGTACCAATGACTAATCCGTGACGAAACCGGCTAGACATTTACCCCTATTTGAGTCAATACTAAATCTTCTAAGGCATCAAATACTCCTATCCGTTGAAGGCTGCATCATAATCTTAGACGAGACGCTTATACGTCGCCCTTCTAAAACAAGACTGTTTGTTCTATACTTGTACGGTCCTGTTACATTAGGCGCACAACGGTTCGCATAACTTTGCCTGATAGTGACCTAGGTCCTATGGAAATTTGGGCAGATAGAAAAACCAAGGAGGCCTACCTCAGGTAACCGGGATATATGTGAGCTGAATGACCAGTGGGGCTGGAAATAAGCAGGGCTTGGAATACTTAGAGATTAAGGGTCAATACCTAAGCCTCGCGACAATCTTGCTCACATTTTCCTAGAACTATATGTGACATTAAGTAATATAGGGATGTCAACGGAAGGAAGGAGTAGAATGGTGTGTATATGATTGCTGGTGTGTAGCAATTCAGGTAGGTCAGGAACAAGAGCTACTCTTATATCAGTGTGATATGGTTACCTAACGTGCCAACCTCGCAACAGTAGGTTCACATATAAATGCCCTGGGCTAATGATTAAAAACAAAGTGAGGGCATAATCCAAGTGTGAGAATATTGTAACAGTTGGGGTACAACCCCGGACCCAAAATCATGAAGCAAAAGGGGAGGGGGGGAGTGGTGATCGATTCGTCAGGTCTCAAGTCCAGAATCCTTTGGAGATACATGCGTCACGCCCCAACTCTTAGTTCGAGAACTATAGACCACTCGGCTACAATACCCCTGAGAATTGGGTGATATTTTGCCTCGGGCGACTTGCTCGGGATTCTATAGCCAGTCTGAGGTAAAACGCTCATTTTTGATGACCGGTTATATATCTATTGGGCTGGTTGGATGTTATAATAGTATATGCCGTATTATAAATATTCCTCTTTTCAAGGAAAGCGCCGTTACCCAGATTTCTCGAGGTCGAAGTATTGAAACAGATGGGTTTATTGATTCTGCCTACATAAATGGCGTTTATATAAATTACAATATATAAACCAAGGTACAACGAAATACTCTACAAGTAATGAAAAATTAAATCCTGATTGAGTTACAGGATTTTCAGATGCAGAATCAAGTTTTCAACTAATTTTTTACAAAAGTCTCCTAATGAAATCGGGATGAGGTACTAAATTAATATTTGCTATACATTTACACGTAAAAGATATTGATGTATTATATACAATACAAAAATATCTTGGTGTAGGTATTGTTACTTTACACAAAGAAACTGCTATTTATCAAGTAATAGCTATGAAAGATTTACTAAAAATAATAGAACATTTTAACACATACCCATTGAAAACTAAAAAACATAGTGATTTCTTACTATTCAAAAAAGCATATGATTTAATATTAAATAAAGAACATTTAATAAGTTTGCAAAGTTTAGTAAATATTAGAGCTTCTATGAATAAAGGTCTATCTGAAAGACTATTATTAGATTTTCCTAACACTAAACCTGAAATGAGACCCGAATTTACCTTAAATATTAATGATAAATTATTCGACATGAATTACTGAATAGCCGGATTTGTAGACGGTGAAGGATGTTTTTATGTTAAAACCAGTAAATCTAAAACACACAAATTAGGTTTAAGTGTAGGTCTTAATTTCATAGTGGCACAAAATATAAGAGATATGGAATTAATGGAAGAAATAAAGTCAACACTGGGTTGTGGTACTATTACAATGAATGAATCTTCAGCCATTATAAGATATACTGTGTAAAAATTTTCAGATATACAAAATATAATTATACCTTTTTTCGAGAAATATTCATTAATTGGAGATAAAGTAAAAAATTTTGAAGATTTTAAAAAAGTATCAGACTTAATGGTCAATAAATCCCATTTAACTGAAGAAGGATTAAATAAATTACTATCTATAAAATCAGACATGAATATGAATAGAAAGTAGGATATGATACTATACATAAAGATAAATATTTTAATTTAAGGGGGGGCGCTTAGTTGGCCTCCGGATGGAGGGATTCAGTAAAAAAAAATAAAAAAGCAAAATCTAAAGAAGTCTTTCAAATAAACGTATTAAGTTTAGATTTTGCTTTTTTATTTTTTTTTTTTACTCGCTCTTCTTTAGACAAAAGATATGATAATCTATATGTGAAAATTAATATATATAGTTTAATTAATCTATTTAAATGAATTTAGCTCTATTTGGATGAGCCGTAGTTATTACGGCTGTATTATTATTATTATCTCTCCCCGTATTGGCCGGTATACACCATGTTGCTTATTTGGATAATCCCTGTATTTAGAATGCTAGCCTTATCCCCTTTCTTTAAATAAAAAACCTAAGACTATAACTTTAGAAGAGTTACGGCCCCTAAAAAAAAATAAGGCTCGCCTTATTTTTTTTTTCCTCAGGCCCTGATTTAAAAGAAGTCATAATAGGTTTAGCATTAGGTGACCTTTATGTTCGTAAGAGAAATAAAAATACCTCTTTACAATTTAAAGAGTATCAAACATGAAGAATATAATCTTCATCTTTATACTTTATTTCAAGAGTATTGTAAAATGACACCTAGCATAGGATGCTATTCTTGAAAATAAAACTCACCAGTCTATTTATTTTTATACCTTAACTTATGAGGCTTTTAATTCTTTTTACGATTTATTTTACAAGGAAGGTAAGAAAATAGTACCTCGTAATATAGTAGAGCTGCTTACTCCTAGGTCTCTTGCTTATTTAGCAATGGATGATGGTTCAGCGGATCGTTCTGGTTTTATAATTAATACAAATTCATTTACATTAGTAGAATTTGAGTTGTTAGTTAAGGCATTAAAAACTAAATTTGATCTAGATTGTGCGATACATACTAGAAATGATTTGGTGAAAAACCATATCTTATATATATTAAAAGCCATTCTTGAGTATTTTTTAAAAATTTGATTAGCCCTTATATAATACCTCATTTTTAGTATAAATTGAAGTTAAGGGGGCTCTTGATAAAGTAAGGATTAATAGGTTTTTAAGAGGTTATCTTTGTTTAAAGAAAGCGGGTAGCCCTTTTATTTAACACCAAAAAGCAAAAAAAAATTCTGCTGGCTCTAAATTAGGCAAATTGCTGGAAAATCTTATAATTAAGACAATCAGCAGGAAAGTTAGAAAATTTTATTTTCTAAAATCTTCAGAGACTATACGCCAAAGTATTTTTTTTTATCTATCATAAATTTTATGTATAAAATTACGGTTTAATATTCTATATTAGAGGGTACCATAGTTATTAGAGTATTATTCCCACTATTACCATTTCAGGTGTATTTATTACATTAACCGCTAGTTATCTTTTATGTGTAATTGGTTTTTATTTATTTATATTTGGTATATTTTTATGTATTTTTTCTTATATTAATTTGTATTTATATGATTTATTAAAAATATCTCTATTTTTAATTTATGTTATGATTAATATATTTTGTTCAGTAGATTTTAATGCAAATAATTATTTCCTAATATTTTATGATAATTTAATATATAGTTTAAAAAATTTACATAAAACACTAATGAAGAGTGTTTTATTTAGATTAAGTATTGGATTTTTAGTATTTTTACTTAGTTTTTTCAATATAAATTCTTATTATATTCCTTTAGTTTTATGTATTTTAGTACTACTAAGTTTTTATTTTTCTGAAAATAAAATTTTGTTTATTATAAATCTTATTTTTATAATGATTTTCTGAAACTTATTAAGCGAGATAGCTAGTTTATATTCATTTAATTCCTACTGTAGTGATTATGATATAGGAAATTGAACTTTTGTGTTAACTTCATTTTTTTATTCTTATGGTGAATTTTTGAATCCTTTTGACTTTTATTCTAATAAAAACCCAAAGGAATATGAAGATACTCTTAAATTCTTAGAAAATTTTCTAAGAAATAAATTTAATCCTAACCCTGAGGATCCTAAATTTAGTATGTTTAATGATGATTCCGATGAAGAGGGGGAATCTGATAATATATTTTTATATTTCCCAGATATTTATAAGAAACAAGCAGTACATAAAGAACCTTATGGTTTTTTCTCTGAGTATATTAAAGAGGAACCTTATTGAACGCTAGAAGATAAGGATGGCCAAATAGTGCTTAATGAGGATCTAAATAGGTATTTAGATCATCATAATTCTAATTTAGAATATGTTCGTAATAATCCTTGTAAAGTAGAACAATTTAAGACTGAATTAGATAAGGAAGATTTCTGAGGAGATATTTTTTGAGGTGGGGGTTATAAATCAAAAATAAGTTCATTAATTGATAAATCTAATGATCCAGATGGTCTTTTATTTCACTCAAGAAATGAAATAATATTTGCTTTCCAAAATTATAATTTTTATTTAGGGGCTCATTATTGATATGTTACTGAGAATAAATCTTCATTACCTGTAGGATGCGAAATATTTTTTAATCTTATAAAACATACGAACTCATGAGAAATAAAATTAAATATAGATTTTTTGAAAGATTATCAATTATTAGTAGATTCTGATTTATATCCTGAAAAAATCCATTATTATAAAAATTATATGGATGATTCTAAGACTTATGAGGAAATAGGGGATAATCTATTATGTACAGGTATTACTACACTTTTTTGATATTATATTGAACAGTATATAATATCAGAATTAAAAGAAAATCCTCAAATGTCTTATGAGGAACTTATTTTTAAATTAGAAAATTACAGTAACAATATTTGGGGACAATATGATCTAAATTTATTATATTCTTTATATAAAGAAAATTATAAAAATTATTTTTGAGATGTTAGAGTAGATAATAATTGAATTGAAATGAACAAATTCCTTAAAAATTTTAAATATATATCCGCTTATACTAAGGAAGATGTATTATCGGTTAAACACATTGGATTAATAACTGATTATCAATACAAGGAAGGAGATGATGCATCTCCTTTATCCTTATTATATGATACTCCACATGTAATAAAAAAAGATTTTACAATTAAGAATATAAAATATATATTTGAAATTATTTATAAATCACCTTCAGAAATACCTTTACCAGAAGTAACTTTAGATGAAGAATTGTACTTTAAATCACCTTCAGAAATACCTTTACCAGAAGTAACCCCCGATGAAGAAACGTCTCTTCGTAGTACAGATGTTACTGAATCTACAGATAAAAATTCCATGGGTGAGGAATTTTTATCTGATTGTTTAAAGGGGAATTTGTTTCCTGAAGGTTATTAATTTAAAAATAAAAAAAAAATAATAATTTAATTATAAAGGTAAAAAAAATACTAAAATATAGTCCAATCTACATAGTGATATGTTGTGTATCTGCCTAAAATTATAGAATTTGCTTCTAATTTTTTTTAATTATTTAAACAAAAGTTGTTATAAATAGTAAGGTAGATTAATACAAACAAATAGGGAATAACTATGGTTCTGACCGATCGTAATTTTAATACATCATTCTTTGAAACAGCAGGTGGTGGTGATCCTATTTTATTCCAACATCTTTTCTTCAACGAAATTACTATAAGTCTAATTATCTTTTCAAGTCTCAGTTTAGCAAAAATAACTAGTTCCGCTAAATATGATACAGTTTACTTTAATTTAACTAGTCCCTCCGCCCTTCGGTCCAGACCCACGGTCTCGGACCTGGGTCGAAGGAGGAAAAAAAAAAATAAGGTGATGCCTTATTTTTTTTTTTCTTGCCTGGAGTGGGCAAGCCACACCGAGGCTAGTGAATTTTATTTTACAAGTTTTTATGGTAAATTTTCTGCACATTTACCTGGAAATACTCCGCCTACAAAAATGTTTTTAATTTGATTAATAGGATTCTCAGAAGGAGAAGGGTCTTTTATAGTAAATAATAGAGGTGATCTTTGCTTTGTCATTACACAAAGTAATGCGGACATTGGAATACTCCAATTTATAAAAGAAACTTTAGGTTTTGGTAAGGTAATTGCACAATCAGCACACACTAGTAGATATATTATACAAAATAAGAAAGAGATAGAATTAATTATCCATCTTTTCAATGGAAATCTTATTTTACCTAGCAGAAAAGTAAGATTTGAAAATTTTGTTAAAGGGTTCAACCTTTGAGTTGGTAAGGGAAGAATAAGATTGGACCAAGTTGAATTTATACATAGTAATATTTTACCTAGTTTAACTAATAGCTGATTGGCGGGGTTTACAGATGGAGAGGGTTGCTTTACTTGTTCAATAGGTAAAATTAAAGGATTTGGTTTTAATTTTAATATATCTCATAAATGGGAGGAAAATATTAAAATATTACAACATCTATGTATTTTATTTAATGGAGGAATAGTATCAAAACATTCTGCAGATAATGTTTTTGAATTTAGAGTAGGGGGTGTCCATAATTGTAAAAGTATATTTCCTTATTTTGATGATTACCCTTTATTTTCTAAGAAAGCTATTTCTTACACTCTATGAAAGGATATGCATGAGGATTTGCTAAACAAAAATCACTTAGACCCAGAAAACAGGGTAGAAATGATTGAAAAAGCTAGATTGATTAATAAATAAGATTTATAGTGGTAAGGAAAAAAAGTTAAGGTTTAACGTATAAGTTATGAAACTATTAAGACAGATGTAAAAAGATATAAGATCTAAAATAGAAAAACCTTAAACTTAGTTAATGTTTGATATTAAAACTTGCTACTCTTAATTACAATGTGTGTATGATTTAATACACATTATTGTAGATATTGGTATAATAATGAATTTAACAATATTTTTACTGGTATAAGGAAAGTTGGGATAAACATTAGCTATATCGGTGTTAACGGTTAATTAATTTTCTCGTTTAAAGACCGTCGGTTATTTAAGTGACCGCTACAGACTGGTTCGCCGGTAGGTAGCTGAAATGCTACTTAATGTACAGTCGATTTCTACCATACACAGTGTATGCACAAGCCCGTCTTTTTATGAACGGTACCTGAATTTAATAAGAGAACATTTAATATATGATAAGTTAAATTTGTAGAAATGGATTTTTCGGTCAAAAATGGCCCTTTATATTTAATATATTGCAACAAACTATATTCGGGGAGTTCGTGTTATATTTACTAGGTACTTTATGTATAAGTTATATTAAGGGAAGAGGTATTTTTATTATTCTTTCTTCTTTAGGACTTAACAGTAGAGAGAGCTTCACACCTAGAGGCTTTTCTTGTGAAGATCTTCCTATTAACATATATTCTAGATTCAGCAGCAACTTAGGTAATATTAGAAGCTATTCTACATTGAATGAAAGCAATAGTCTAGATATGAAAGCCGAACTTAAAAAGGCCCACCTTGTTGATCCTTTTTTTATTACTGGTTTTTGTGATGGGGAAAGTAGCTTTATGTTATCTATTCAAAAAGATCCTAAGTATAAAACAGGATGGACAGTGAAATTAACATTTGCTATCGTTTTACATAAAAAGGATACCATGCTTTTAGAATCAATAAATTTCACATTAGGGGGAATAGGTAAAATAACTAATCAAGGAGCGGATGCGGTTCAACTTAGAGTTAGATCGAGAAAAGAATTGGAAGTGTTGATAAGATTCCTGGACCAATATACTTTAATAAGTCAAAAATTAGGAGATTATATACTTTTCAAACAAGCTTTTGAAATTTATTTAAATAAATTGCATTTAACACCTGAAGGGCTGGAAAAATTAGTAACAATTAAAGCTACTTTAAATAAAGGAATTACACACCTTACAGAAAGTGGAGTTGCTTCATCGGAGAGAGAGATGAGTATTTTTAGTACAATATCTGCCTCAATAAAACCAGTGGTGAGACCTATAGTTGTGGATAAAATAATTGAAAGTTCTCATTGATTAGCTGGTTTTACAACAGCTGAAGGATGTTTCTATATTCAAGTTCAAGGAAATAAAGTATCCTTAAAATTTTTTATTGTTCAACATTATCGTGATCAAGCTTTATTAGAAAGTTTTAAAGATTACATGGGTTGCGGTAGAATTGAAATAAATAAAACTTCTTCAATTGTTAGCTTTGTAGTTACAAAATTTTCTGACCTCGATGAGATAATAATACCGTTCTTTAAAAGTTTTCCTCTTTATGGCGTTAAAGCTATAGATTTTCAGGATTTTTGCGAAGCTGCCAGAATAATTAAAACTAAAGAGCATTTAAGTCCGTCGGGACTAAATGAATTAAAAGTGATAAAAGTGAGAATGAATCGGAATAGAGTATTGGAAGATAATGATGCTAAAGAAGATAAAATTGAAAATACACTTCCTATTCAAAATTTACAAAGCAGTATCATACCTGCGAATATATTTAGTATAATTACCACTAAAGTGAAAATCCTATTAAATTACGATAATCCGCAAGTAACCAAAGCGTGAGGAGGAAAAAAGCCTCACAACATTTTTAATTTTTTTAATTCATACACCCTTAGGTATCTAATTAAATATTATAATACACGGTTATTCTCTTCTTATTCCATAAACAATTCTAAAACTGAAACAAATTTTACTTCTCAATCTTTAGGATCTAGAAAATATTGTTCTATGGTTAATAATACCTTTTCTTTTGCAGCACACCCGAATAGCTTTGTGACCGGTCGTCGTCCGTTTATTTATTCTCCCTCTTTTGTTCGAGGTAATACAAGTAAGGCTGATCAGGGTATCTCGTCAGAGACAGTTTCGTTTAAGGAATGATTAGGTGGATTAATAGATGGTGATGGTTATTTCTATTTAACTAAAAAAGGTTTTATGGGTTTTCAAATTATAATGGACATAAAAGATAAAAAAGTCTTGTATGAGATAAAACATAAATATGGTGGATCTATTAAAAGTATAGCAAGATCCTATAGTTTAAAATATAGATTAGTACAACACCAAAATTTAATGAAATTTATTCATGATGTTAACGGATTTGTTCGAAACCCTATTCGATTAATACAATTAAATAAAATCTGTGTTAAATGTAGCATTGAACTTAAGGAACCTATACCTTTAAGTAGGAGTAGTGCTTGGTTTAGTGGTATTCTGGATAGCGATGGGTCTCTATATATAGAGGAGTCAGGTATATTAGTTTTGAGTGTTACTCAAAAGAATAAATTTTTGTTAGATCCGCTAATAAATTTGTATGGAGGAAGGATTCGAATTCTTGAATCTAAGGATGCGTTTCAATATACCATCTGCAGAAAAGAGGAAATATTAAAATTAGTAGATAATTATTTTACTAAATACCCTTTAAAATCTAGTAAAGCGAACAAGCTAAAGTTGATAAAAGACTTTTATCAGTTAGAACTTAATCCTAATTTATTAGATTTTAATTTAATCTCCTCTAACATTCAAAAATTCAAAGATTGGATTGTTTTTAAAAATAAATGAGGAAAATTATAACAACTGTATATTAATTTAGATGAGGGGGGTTAAGGCTCTATAATTTTTTTATTATAGTAGCTAATAAAATGATAAATTATAAATGTAGGTGAGTAGGTACTTCAGAGGCCATATGTTTGTTAAATAGGAACATAAGATCTATTCATAATGAGGGAGGTAACTCGGACAGCAATTTTAAATTTAAACAATGATTAGCGGGATTAATAGATGGAGACGGATGTTTCACATTATCGAAAAAAG
This sequence comes from Diatrype stigma, assembly GCA_022225965.2. Classification (NCBI taxonomy): domain Eukaryota; kingdom Fungi; phylum Ascomycota; class Sordariomycetes; order Xylariales; family Diatrypaceae; genus Diatrype; species Diatrype stigma. The sequence continues at coordinate 213,551 of JAKJXP020000067.1, forward strand.
GTTATGCAGGATTAGAAGTTACTATGGATGTATGAGAGGAACGTGCATTACAAGCAGTTAAAAATGTTTATGGTGGATCAATAAAATTAAGATCTAATGCCTGCTTCGCGCTTCGCAGGCATTGAGATATAGATTACACCATAAATAAGGTTTATTGAGACTTATTAATGATGTTAACGGATTAATTATAAATTCACACAGACTAGTCCAATTGAGTAAAGTTTGTATTAAATATGAGATAAGTTTAATTTTATCTTAAAAATTAACGTATGATAATGCTTGATTCTCGGGTTTCTTTGATGTTGATGGTTCAATAAGTATAAATACATCTAGCTGACAACTATCTCTAACAGCTACTCAAAAAACGTCTGAGTTACTTAATCCTTTAGTTGAGTTATATGGTGGATATGTTTATATCGATAATGGGAGTTCTGAATCTTTTAAATGACATATTACTAAAAGAGAGGATGTACTTAAATTAATAGGGTATTTTAAAGAAAATCCACCTAAATCAGCAAAAATCAAAAGACTATTTTTAGTTAATAATTTCTATGAGTTAAAGGATATGAAAGCTCACAAAGCTACATCTGAAACTTTATTAGCAAAAAGTTGACAAATTAAAAAGTGGTTAAATTATGAATAACTTATGATTACTCTATTTAAAGAGATGGCCCAATGCATCAGTATTTTTTTTTTTTTGGAAAATTTTTCGTTTTATTATAAACGCTAATACTTATTTTCATAGTATTAAATGATATCTTTATTAAAGATATGCCTCAATTGGTACCTATTTATTTTGTACATGTAGCAACTTTTCGTTTGGTATTAATTATGATAACAATTTACAAGCTATCTAAGTACCATATTACCTAGGTTGTTTAGTTTGTTTTCAACTCGTTCTTTTATATCAAATATTTAATTAATGTTATACCCTGGGGGGTCAGGCTGCTTCTAACGAAGTTATGCCCAGCACACCCCAATTTTCTTTTTTAATTATTTTCATTTTGATTATGAAAATAATTTATTAGAGGGGTGTGCTGGGCAGCAGGGCTAAACCCTCATTTAGCCCTGCCGCCCTGTAAGTGATATAATATTCTATTAAATATAAACTTAATTTATCAAGATTTATGTTTCAATTATAACAAAGTGTAAATTGAAATTTAGCAGCTCCGCTGCCTAGCACACCCCCGGGGGGGGGGGGGGGGGGGGGGGTGTGGGCGAGGCTATTATAATTTAAATTTTTTACTTTATTAATTGAATATTTTTTAAAATATATAATGAAAAATTCCTTAGACAAAAAAAAATTTTTAAACACGTTAGATGTAACTTCCGTTGATGTTTTAACGGAAAATTTATATTTAACGTTAGATAAGTACAAAAAACCAAATGGCGACATTGATGAATATGGAATAATCCGTGAAAATGTCCCTAGAGCTAAAAATTTAGGTGTGCGAGAATTAGAACGATTTGTAACAGTAAATTATCCTTATATACCCCTAGTGAATGGGTATTTAGAGGATGAGCTAAATACATGCTATTTAGAAAATATTACTGATAGCAAGATTTTTATACGTGGTAAATCTTATCCTATAAAGGAATTATCTGATTCAATTCTTAATCATAATGAGAATTTGGTTATACCAAGTCCTAATGAATATCTACTAGAAAAGAAAAGTCTAGTAGATTGATATAGTTATAATACTCCTGTTAGTAGTGATATTACTATTACTCCTATGACAGGTACAGCAGCAGGTCAGAATTTTGGAAGGGCTTCATTAATATATATGGAATGAATTATTGCTTCAGCCTATTTGTTAAAAGAGTTTAATATCTGGCGGAAGGCTAGATATTACTTGGAAAGTCCAAACACTAAGTTTAGTTCTATGGAATTTAAACAAGCTTATTATTATTTAATCTGAAGACAGTTTCAGATTAATGATGTTTTAGGCGGATTATCTCAAAAAGATCATTATGTACGGGACTTTTTTGTTAGTGATATAATGTATAGAGAGTTATCTGAGGATATTTTATATATATTATTAAACTTGTTATTAGCTTACCGAATAGTCGGTAATGAATCCTTGGAAAATTCATTAGATGATAAGGATAAATTTACCGATAATTTAAAATATATAATTGAAGAACATTACTCTCGAAACATAGGAGGGTATGAATGTCTTGAAAATTTAAGATTATATGTATGTAATAATAGTTTTACTGCAGATCAAATTAAATTATATTTTAAATTATCAAAGGGATAAGCAAAAAAGGATACTTATACATAGCATCCAGAGGTTTATATATTAATTATTCCAGGTTTTGGTATAATTAGTACAACTATCTCGGCTAATTCTAATAAATCAGTCTTCGGTTACATAGGAATTAAGTTTTATTATTGCTGTAATTATATAAGTAATTCGAATGCGACATTTAGCACAAAATCATCATCTAGCTTTGATGATTTCTATTCTGTGCATATTGTGCTTTTAGGACTAACATTTTTATAGGTAAGTGGTGTTCTTGGTGTTCTGTTGTGCATCAATTGATGGGACGTTTCAACCAAAATCCTTCTTTTTTGCTATCTTGCCTTAAACTTTTTAATTGACGATATGTTCTTTGCTAATGATGCATTTTTTACTAACAGTTCCGTTAGTTTATTATCTCTACCTTATTTTCCTTCAAAGTTAAACGAAGGTAAGCTTCATACGGACAGGGTAATGAACGATGATGAATTTAACGAATGGTTTGTAGGATTTACGGATGCAGAGGGATGTTTTCGAATTGGAATCAATAATAAAGTTGTTAGGTTGAACTTTATTATTTGTCTTCATGTGGATGATAAAGAAGTATTAGAATTTATAAAGAGTAGATTGAACTGTGGTACTATAAGTAAGACCGGTAAAAGCTTGGTTTCTTTTTATATTAGTAAACAAGAGGATTTGTTAAATATTTTAATACCTTTGTTTGATAATTTTCCTTTAAACGGTGTAAAGTATTTGGATTACTTAACGTTTAAAGAGGCTATCTTAAACAAATTGGATAATTCTAACCCTCTGGATAAGAAATTAGAATTAATAACCAATTTAAAAAATAGTATGAACACTAAGAGGGAATCTTTTTTGATGCCTTCTTCTTATTACATAAGAATTACACCCTGGTGATTACTGGGGTTGATCGAGGGTGAAGGTTCCTAGCTCCGCTTGTTTTCCCCTTTCTCTCCCGAGCTTGCGCCCCAAAGTGAGAGAGAAAGAGGAAAACTTTTTTATAAAAAAAAAGAAGGGGTTTAAGTACTATCGGGGTTAGCTTTGGTTTAGCTCTAACTATGGCTCAAAAACCATTGGTAAGTGCTATTAAATCTTTTATTGATAATTATCATATAGAAGATAATTTACTTAAAAATTCTAAGGACTATTTAGAGATAATTAGTAAGAGATCTGTAGTTTTGGTAGGAAAACCGTCTACTAATAACGCTAAATCTTCCGTAATGATTCAAATTAACCAAGTAAAATTTTTAGTTGATAAATTTATACCTTTGTTGTTTGGGCTTAAATTTGTCACAAAAAAATATAAGGATTTCTTGGATTGAGCGTTTGTAGCTCATTTGATTTATAAGGGAAAGCATACCACAGAGGCTGGGCGAGAGTTAATTATGAAAATAAGCAAAGGTATGAATAATTATAGATTATCGACTAATGGCGATAAGATTGTAAAGATAGACATACCTGAAAGTTTAATAAAAGAAGTATTAGAAATGGAGGATATTTATATTAAAGGTAAAGACGGATTACGGGTTAAAGCAGCCTCAACTAATACACTTGTAAATAGTCAATTGTTCTACATATTAGCTTCAGGTCCTAATACTATAGTATTTAAGGGGTCAAAAGAATGCGCGGATTATTTTGGAGTTAGCGTTTTTACTATAAATGATAGATTAGCCAAAGGTAAACCTGTAATCCATAATGCCAATAATATAGAATTTGTTTTATCGCGAAAACCATTATAATATGTTAATGTTCTACCCGTATCCCGGTAACCAAAGGTTCGGGATACTAAATATACATTTTATTTATCACATAGTCCTTCGAAAAGGACTCGCTTTGCTCCTTCGGAAGGACTCGCGTTATGGGTACGCGCAGTACTTCGTACGGGCGAGGCTGCTGAAAATAAAGTTAAGGGTAACAAGCACGGAGTATCTCTATACAATATGTTACATCCGCTGGAAGGGGCTCACGAAGTATGCAAGTGGCTCCTCCCTTTATATAATTATATGCAACAATGTTCTCTGTGATAGTTCCGTAGGTGAGAATCCTACCTAATTGCCAATTAGCTTTATTGCAATGACTTAACTAAAAAGTAAAGCTTGTATCTAAGCTATATTAATGTGAATGAAGTGTGCAGAGCTGTTTTGTTTTTGTAATTTTTACTCTCTACTCCCTCTGGGAGAGGGTTTTATACATTGATCCTGATTGATTAACTTGATTTATAGGGTTTACAGAAGGTGATGGTGGATTACATACTTTTAATAATGATAAAAGTTGTCTTTTTGGTTTGACTCAAAAAGAAGAAGATATTTTATTGGAAGTTCAATCTACATTAGGATTTGGTCAGGTGTATTTTGATTCTTCATCTAATGCTTACAGATATCGTGTTAGTAGAAAAAGCGATATGTTAAAATTAGTTATTTTATTTAACGGTAAATTTGCAACTAAAAATAAAATAAATCAACTAAAAGCATGTATAAATGTTTTAAATGCGGATTCTGTAAAGTTAACTTTTAACCCTAATCCTTTTATACCTACTTTAAATGATAGCTGATTATCTGGATTTACTACAGCTGAAGGTTCTTTTATTGTAGGTGTTGTTAACCAAAAGTCTAAAAAAGAAGTCCTGGACAGTGAAGGTAATATGGGGGTAAAAGAGGTTATCTATCAGTTAGTTCGTATTCGTTTTGTTTTAGTTTTCTCTCTTTCTCTCTCACTTTGGGGCGCAAGCTCGGGAGAGAAAGGGAGAAAACACTATCCTTCGGATAGGAGCGAGAGCAAAAGGAGGAATCTATAATATTGGACATTAAAAATCTTTTTGGTGTAGGTAATGTACAAACAACCGCGGACCCAGGAATCTTTAGATATAATGTTGGATCTATTAAGTCTAATTCTGTAATCGTTGACTATTTTCAAGCTTACCCTCCTAAAGGTAAAAAACTTTCTGCTTTCCTCAAGTGGAAATCTATTCGAGAAATTTTATTAGAAAAAAACACTTAGAAGCAGGTGGTATGGAGTTAATAAGAGAGTTGGCTAAATCTATAAACAATTAATAGGGTTATATTATTATGTATAATTCTTCTTGTCTAGAGGGAGTTATATGCTTCGTTTTTTGGTTTATATCTTATTCATCACTATCCCGGAGGGATAGAGTTATTGCTTGACTAGAATAAGGAGAAAACAATTTTGATACAGAATAGTTAAGTGTTTAGGATATATATTTAGGTAAATTAATAATTTGGGGAAATTATTAATTAATGGTATAGCATGCATATTAGTTATGTGTGTGAAGGGAGAGGAAGGTGGGTACCTAAATATATGAGAAGAAAAAAATTACAATTATATGCAGCAATGTTCTCTGCGATAGTTCCGTAGGTGAGAAGCCTACTTAATTGTTATTATGCTTTAATTTAACAACTTAATGGAATTTAAAGTGCACTCATAGCTTCAGTAACCTTCAATCAACTCAAGGCCTTCGAAGGAGGCATTAATATCGTTAGTTTACAGTAAATGGCAATCGGACATGGTGAAAACGGTTAATGACACCTTCGTCGAAGACCGTCGGTGGTTAAGTACATCGCTACAGACTGGTTCACCTACGTAGGGCTGAGATGCCCGCGAATGTACAGTCGGAACTTAGGATAACCTCCGAACGGTTATTAGTGTGAAGGTCCTTTTAGGTAAGGTAAGTATGCAGAGTACGAATTAAAGCACTTGTAGGGCAACCTACTTAGATAACTAAGTTCGGGTCAAAAGTAGGCCCATGTTAACTAATAATTACATGAATCCCCTTTATAAGCTGGGAAACTCTAATACCTTAAATACTAGTAATGTATACAATTACAGTAACAATTTTAAGGATATTACAATGAGCAATCAGCAGGTAAATAAAAATATATTCTTTTTTAATATGAATATTTGAAAAAGTAATTTTTATAACCTCAGAGACTATACAAGGGGAATCATCTATTCTAGATGATTAAGAGATAGTCCACTATTTTATGAAAATATGAAATTCGTATTGTTGAATTTCATGTCTGTAAATAAAGTATTACAAAAAAAATTATCTATTGATCATCATTTACATAAACTAGATCCTAGTTGGGTTACAGGTTTTGTAGACGCTGAGGGTTGTTTTTCTATAATAATAGAAGTATCAAATCCTTTAAAGTGAAAAGTAAGAACTTCATTTGAAATAAATTTACATGAGAAAGATAAAGGGATCTTATATAAAATTCAATCTTATTTTGGTGTGGGTGCTATATACCATAGACCGGATAGAAAAAAGTCTGTCTATAGAGTAAGTAATGTAAACTATATAAAAGATGTTATAATACCACACTTTACAAAATACCCTCTTATTAGTAAAAAACACCTAGATTTTTTATTATGGTCAGAGGTTATAAAACTTATTTTAAATAAGGATCATTTAAATAAAGAGGGGTTTTCAAAAATTCTTTCTTATTACGCTTCTATAAATAAAGGTGTTTCAAAAAAAGTTCAAGAATACTTTCCAAATATAATACCTGCAGATAAACCAGTTATATCTTTACCTGATAATTTGAATCCTCAATGAGTATCTGGGTTTGTAGCTGGAGATGGAGGGTTTTCTATTTATGTTAGAGCTGCTAAGGATTATGTCTTGTTAGAGAAAGTGTATTGTAGATTTCATATTGCTCAACATGTTAAAGATCTAGAATTAATGAAATTATTTATTAGATTTTTTAATTGTGGTTCGGTAAGTGTAAGATCTAATGTTACTACTCCAAGATGTGATTTTATCGTTCAAGATGCTACCTTTTTATTAGAAAAAATATTACCTCATTTTGACACTTATCCTTTATTAAATTTAAAACAGGAAGATTATATTTGTTTTAAAAAGTGTATGACTATTATTAAATTGAAACAACATTTAACCACGGAGGGTTTAAATAAAATTAAAAGTTTAAATTTAGAAATGAACTCTAATAGATTGAAATAATACTTTGTTTACGTAAAATATCGCTACGCTATGATGTCTATTGGTATATTAGGTTTTATTGTATGAAGTTGTGTAGTGGCTTCACCTTATAGTGATATAAGGAATTTAATTAATCTTGCTGTATGCTGGAACAGTTTAGTGCTAATTAACACCTTGAATGGTAAAAGTTTAATTAGCTATACTCAATCTGCAGACAATGTGTCCCTGAATTCTGTAGAAGATAGCAAACATAGCGTCTCAGAGACTATACGCGAGACATCTTTTATATTTTCCGCATTTCGTGCTTATTTTAATACATTATTTAAAAATAGTGACCATTTAACTGATGACTGGTTAACTTGATTTATTGGTTTTGCAGAGGGAGATGGAGCTATTCAAACATATTCAGAAGGTAAAAGAGTACGTTTTGTTCTTACTCAGAAAGAAAATGCTATACTTTTTAATATACAACATAAATTAAACATTGGTGTTGTTAGACATTTTCCCCAAGGAAAAAGTGGAAATAATAATGATTTTTACAGATGAATAGTTGATGACCCTTCACATATTTTACTTTTAGCTTTTTTATTTAATGGTAATTTAGCTCTTAATAATAGAATAAAACAGTTAGCTCTATGAATTAATGTTTTAAATAATCGTTTTGGTTCAGATACTATCAAGTTAAACGATACTCCTGTTTCGATTACATTACGTGATGCGTGATTATCTGGATTTACCGACGCTGAAGGGTGTTTTAATGTATCTATTACAGCAAACACTAGATATACTTTAGGTTATGTGATTAAAATGCGTTATTTATTGGATCAAAAAGATAGTGTAATACTAAATAAAGTATGCGAATTGTTTGGATTTGGGAAAGTAAGATTAAGATCTGGAACTGACGATGTTTATCGTTATACAGCTACTGGGTTTAAACCATTGAATGGTGTAATATCTTATTTTAAATTATTTCCATTATATACTAAGAAAGCTATTTCTATTGAAAAATGAGGTATCGTACATAGCTTAGTATCTAATAAATTACATTTAACTGAAGAAGGGTTAACTCAGGTAAGAATTTTGCAAAAACAGATTAATTTAAATAATAGTATTACAAATAAAACAGGAGCGGCCTAAAGATGAAGATATAGTCCGATACTTCTTGTGAAAGAAGCATACAAATTTGTATGGGTAAATAAGAAAAATATATGTTTATCAACCGTTTGGTGAGGGGGGAGTGGAATCAACCTTCCTCCCTTTATCTCCCACAGCATTACTCAAGGGGTATCGCCACTAATGTTGTATGTAAGGGTGATAATATATCTGATTTATCTTTGGATAAATTTAATAAACTTTATTTTAATAAATTTAATACTACACTTGATCCTAATTGATTAGGTTGATTTGTAGGTTTCGAAGGAGAGGGATATTTAGGTATCAATGAAAATATATCTGTATTTGTCTTAACCCAAAAAGAATTAAAAATCTTATATGAAATAAGAGACATATTAAATTTTGGGTATGTAAGTGAATTTGATAAATTTTCTAGGTTTATTGTTATAAATCAATCAGATGTTCTTTTATTATTTCATTTATTCAACGGTAATCTTCATATTAAACATAAAATCAGTCAATTAGAAGAATGATCTAAATCATTTAATAGTAGAAGGAAGGATGATCTAACCCCTCTCTCTCCTTAGAGAGGTTGGGGTTTAATTTTTAGCTATCTATACCTTCATTCAAGGCTATATTTATAGGATAAATCCACCTTGAATGAAGGCAGATAGATAAAATCTTTTAGAAGTAATAACTGAACCAGTTAAATTATTACTTAATAATAGTTGATTATCTGGTTTGTCGATGCTGGAGGCTCCGCCTAAAAAAAAAAAGAAAAATAAAATCTTAAATAGATCTCTTGAATGTGATTAGACAAGAGCGTGCCTCTAGTTTTTAGTTTTTCTTTTTTTTTTCGGTTGTTTTAACGTTTTTGTATCTAAAAATAATAAAGTATTCGCCTAAGATTCATTGTTTATCAACAAGAAGGGTTATCCGTTTTTTTGAATTAAAAATTCTTTTAGATACAGGTTCAATTTATGCACGGAAAAATAACCATAACAGATTTGCTGCAACTAAACTAGATAAATTAACTTTAGTTATAGAATATTTCAATGTTTATATTTTAAGAACAAGGAAACAATTAGCTTTTAGTAAATGAAAAGTCGTTTATTTCGGTGTTTTAAATAAAGAACATAAGTCTCCTGGTATGCAAAATTTAAAAGAATTAAGTAAATTAATTAATAAAGATAATGATTAGATATAAGCCAACATTCGCATCACATGTACACAGTTGGGTTAGATGTAGATACAAGAGCTTACTTCACTGCTGCAACCTTGATTATTGCCGTGCCTACAGGAATTAAAATATTCTCATGGTTGCATTCCTCCTTTAGTAAGAGGTTATTGACCAAAGATAATATAATATATAGAATGAGAGCTATCTTTTTATTATTCAAGAGTAATTTAACTTGCTTTATTTTAGTTAGTAATAAGTTTGAACTTGTATTTTCTTTTTGTTTAAGAAAATTAGAGTTACTTAACTTGTATGTTAGCAAATTTGGAAATAGTATAACTGGGGTTGGAGTAAATGTAAGAAATAAAAGAGTGCCTAATTACATTTTGTGTAAAGGTACTAATAGATATTATTCAACTGGATTAGTTAATTATAATAATAGAATTATTGAACTGATAAATAAAAATGACTGTTTTTACATCTTAGTATTTAAAAGTAATAAACATAAATTAGGAGAGGGAGTTTCTTTGAATTTAGTTGTTAATTCACCAAATGAATTTTTATTAAATGAATTGTCTAATATTTTAGATAATTGTGGGAATATCGCTAGGCGGAAAAGTCATCTGACTTTTACTGTTAAGGACTTTAAAAACATTACTGAAAAGGTTATTCCTTTTCTAGAAAAATGTAGTTTAGATGAAAATAAACAGGAGACCTTTAAATATTGGAAGGAAGCAGCAGATTTAATCAGTAGAGGTGCTCATACTACCTTAGAAGGGTTAAATGAGATTAAGAAGATAAAATTATTGATGAATAATTTCAATGTTAAGGAAGAATTAAGCATAGTACCCTACGGTACTAATTTATCTTCTACAGTAGGGTATCTCAAATTTTCTCACCTTGAACGTAGTTTAATACAAATTCCTTTTAGTAAAAGGTCTATTTTTATAGGGATTCTTCTTTCGGATGCTTCTTTACAGAGAGTAAATAAGCAGGGGGATGCTAGGTTACAATTTAAACAAAAATATAGTCAATTTGAGTATTTATATTCAGTTTTCTTCCTATTATGTCATTATTGTTCTAAAGGTCCTGTTGTTAATAAAGTTTCTTTACATAAGAAGACTTTATATGCTTTAAGTTTTACTACTAGAAGTTTACCTTGTATTACTGAATTGTATGATTTATTTTACCCCCAAGGAAAAAAAATAATACCTTTAGATATTTATTTTTTATTAACATGGGAAGCGTTAGCGCATTGAATCCAGGGGGATGGTACATATAGTTCAGGGATAACTATACAAACTCAGTCTTTTACGATGGAGGAAATGGTTCTATTGGTTAATGTTTTGATAATTAAATTCCAGTTGGAGTGTACTATTCACACACAAGGAAAGTATAATGTCATTTATATTAGAAGTAAATCTATTAAGAAAAATTTACACTTTTTACTACCTTTTATTCATCCTACTATGCTTTATAAAGTTAAAGGGCCCCAGTATAAATTGAAATACAAATATCTTATGATTGAATAATAAAGTATTATCGATGTGGCAAACTCGAGGGACATCTATGGTTAGAAATTTAATTAAAACTAAGTCGGAAGTTTATAATTAAAAGTGAACTAATTTTAGATTATCGTCGAACTAAATGGTTACACGAAAGTGTAATTAAATATATGAGAGTATATTTAGTAAAGTACAATGGTATTTTATCTAAAAGCGTAGAGGCCAGACGCCACACGTATTTCTAAGTAATTAGGTTAATATTTATTAATAAGTTTTTTTTACAATTTATACTATTGCTTATAATGAAATTTAGCTTATATTATAAGGAGTATGAAGGAATGGTCCGGGTTGCTAGAAATAGACAGTGCCTTAAACAAGCGCTTAAGTATAAATATATAGATTTTATCCCTGTTTATATGAGACATAAAGCCTACTAAAATCTGAGATGATTGAATGGCCTTGCCCCGAGCTACATGTTATGGAGGATCTATCAAATTAACACCTTCAATGTTATTTGCATTAGGTTTTGTATTCATGTTTACAATAGGAGGGTTATTAAACAACCACTTAGCCCTCCCTCTACTTTTAGAGAAGACTACTATATGCTGGGAAGTTCTGACAATTATGATACTAGAGTTTTATTTAATCTTAGTAACAAAGCATAATTTTGAACAATTAGCAGGAAACCTACGGATTATACCCAACAATATAAATATCCAAACTATGGCTTTGGGTTACAAGACGTGGGGCTCCTCAGAGACTAAACGTAGTCCTCATGATAAATTATTATGAGAAGATATAGTCCACGTAAATAAATATTCATTAGTCCTAAATCATAGGGCGATAAATATTCGATATCATTCTAACTTTAGTAACAATGATAACCAAGATAATACCGGAAATTTAAAGGCTAAAAAAGTTTATGTGAACTTAAAAGAAGATAGAATTAAGATAGTAAAGGAAGAAAAAGGTAGATCAGGTGTTTACTTATTAATTAACAAGGTAAATAACCACACTTATGTAGGAAGTTCTACTAATTTCGCTTCTAGAATGAGAAACTATCTTAATAAGGCTTTTTTAAAAAATAAACAAAATATTAATATGCCTATTACCAAAGCTTTACTTAAGTACGATTATGTAAATTTTTCTCTTCTAATTCTAGAATATGTAGAACCCGCATTTCTAACTGCTAGAGAAACTTTTTATGTTACACATGTCATGCCTTATTATAATGTTTTAAAAGAGGGTTATTCTTCTTTAGGTTATATACATACAGAGGAAACCAGGAGGTTATTTTCTGAATTAGTTAATAGTAGGGTGCATTCTGATGAAACTAAAGGTTTAATAGCAAGGGTCGTGATAGGTGAAAATAACCCATATTATAATAGAAATCATTCTATAGAAAGTAAGTTGAGAATGATTGAAGCTAATTCTGCTTACCCTGTATATCTATATAACTCCTTTAAAGAGTTATTAGTTATTTTCCCTTCTGTTAAAACTTTAGCTGAATTAATTAAATCTAATCATCCTACATTAGTTAAAAATATCAAAGAACAAACAATATTTAGAGGTGAATGATATTTAAGAAATATACCTGATAATTTAAGTGATAGACCTAAAATAGCAGATTGAAATTCAAAAGAATGTGAAGAATTATTATTAAATATTAATAGTCATATTTTAAAAGCAGTATTTGTATATGATATTTTTAGAAAATTTATAGAGAAATATGAAGGGGTGATGGCTGCTCAAAGAGCCTTAAATATATCTCATAGTACTATAAAAAAGTATGCTAGTGTAGGCGGTGTTTATAATGGTTATATTTTTAGTTATGAAAGATTAATAGATTAACCTAATATTAGATTAATGAATATTTTTTTTTTTCGCAACCTAAAACTCTTTAGGTATACGTAACCTAAAATCCTTCTGGTTTACTTCTTATGAAGTAAGTGGTTTATGCTTTTTTGATTCTTGGTCTGATTTATGTATGATGTCGTCTTTACCTGTCTTCAGAAACAAGCATATACTCTCTGTTTTAGATAAAATTAAACCTAATAATTGTTTAATAATATGTGAGAATTTTTATACAGATAGGAGAACACTGTATAAGGATTTTAAAGGTGATACTAATAGTTATATATGTTTAATTGTTAGTGAATTAAATGGTAAAATTTATGTAGGTAGCTCAAGATCTATGAGAACTAGAGTTACTAACTACTTTAATTTATCTCACCTTGCCTCTCAGAAGGGAGACCAATTTCTAGTGCAATGCTAAAACACGGATTGGTTAACTTTGCTTTTTTTTTGATTATAGAACAAGTTGATACTGGTTTACATAATATAGAGGTGCGTGAAACTTTTTGAATCAAATCTCTTAACCCTGAGTATAATGCAACTAAAGATGCAGCAAGAAATCTAGGTGCAAGTCATACTCCTGAGACTAAATTAGCTATATCTATGAAAAGGTCTAAAGGGGCTATTCTATATTTATAATGAGTTTAAACAACTTTTAGCTATGGCGCCCTCTGTGGTATCCGTAGCAGTATTATTAGGAAATAAATCTATAAGTATTTCTATTAATAGAGCTATAAAGGAAGGATCTTCATTCAGATCTTCGGGGTATTTCACAAGATATCCTCTTAATCTAGATGCAAAGCCTTTAGTTGAGTTTGGTTCAGCTGCTTATACAGACCTAATAAATCGGATTAAGTCTCAAAAACATATGAAAGCAATTTTCATCTTCCCCCCCCCCCGCACTCGCTCCTATCCGAAGGATAGTGTTTTCTCCTTTCTCTCCCTTTACAGTAAAGTGAGAGAGAAAGAGAGAAAACTAAAAGAAAATAAGGTTTGCCTTATTTTTTTTTACTGCGGCCCCTCGGTCCAGACCCACGGTCTCGGACCTGGGTCGAAGGAGAGGATGAAAAATTTTTATGTAGATATGACGGTGTCTTGGCAGCGGCTAAGGCACTTAACATAAGTCGTAATACAATAAAAGAGAATATTGTAAGTAATACCACATACAAAGGATACAGGTTTAGCTATCACCGTATATAAGATAGTAAAAAAAAATGTACGATATGTAAGTGGTGTGGTTTTAGCGAATGCTTCTTTAGATATAGCATTCCACGATACGGTTTTTATTTTTTTTATTGGTTTAATTCTATCGAGTTTGTTTTTTATGACTATGACAAAGTTTGATATGTCAAGTTTTAGTCTTAGTAGTAATAATGATTTTAGTACAAATGGTTTATTTGATAAAAATAATTATAATGAATATATAAAAATGTTTTGAGTTGGGTTAATGGATGGAGATGGGAGTATTCAAGTAAACCATTGACGTAAACAATCTTTACAATACAGATTAGTAATTAAATTATCTAATATTAAATCTAATTATAATATGTTAATTGAAATTGCTAAAGTAGTCGGTGGTACGGTAAAGATTACTGGAAAAGCGGCTGATGTTATTTGAGTTGTAAATAAGAAGGAAGAAATTATTTCTATAATAAAAATTTTGGATATTTATCCTCCTTTAACTTCAAAAAAAATTTGTCAACTTGCATTCTTAAAAACATGTTTAACAGGTACCTCGGTAGAAACTTATTTATTAAACAGGGATTTAAAATATAATGAAGAATTATCTATTATAACATCTAATATTAATTTTAATATACCTAGTTACTTTAAAGGGTGATTATCTGGTTTTATAGAAGCCGAAGGTTGTTTTTCTATTAGAAAATTAAATAACCATTCTTTTTCAATAGGGCAAAATGATGATATTTATTTAATAGAAGCTATAAAACAGTATTTTGAAGTAACAAATAAAGTTAGGAATCCTTATGGTAAATTCTATTCTTTAGAGGTATATAAGAAAGAAGTATTAGCAAGAATAATAACTCATTGTATTAACCATCCTTTGTTAGGTGAAAAGTTAGAGTCTTTAAAAAAATTTAAAGATAAAGTTCTTTAGTAAGTGTCGTGTGGTCTTGTCACCATGAAAATTGGATTAAATTTTCGGTAAAAATTAAGTGATTTTATGAAAATATTTAATTTTTGCTAACGGTGGAATCTAGATCTCAATTGGTCATGAAAAAAATTATTCTTAAAATAGATATTTACTTATTTTTACCCTTGTATCCTAAAGGGGATATTTTTTACTAATAATTATGATCGTAATTATAAGTATGAAAACGTATTAACAACAAGAAAAAATAAGGGGTTATCTTTTAATTCTGTTTTATGAACTAGATCGTATTCTGATAGTAAAAACTGTAACTTTACTGGATTAGATGGTAGTTGAGTTACTGGATTAGTTGAGGCTGAAGGGTTCATTTATTGTATTTGTAAAATTAAATACTAATAACAGTAAAAATTTAGTACGTCAAATACAACTATCATTTGAAGTAAGTGTCCACATAAAAGATATGGATTTATTATATAAGTTAAAATCTTTTTTTGAGGAGCCGGTAGTATCTTTTCTCCATCTACTAGAAAAGAGGCTAGACTAAAAATTACCAGATAGGAAGATATATTTAATTATATCATACCTCATTTTAGACAGTATCCATTGCAAGGTATGAAAAAATTAGATTATGGTCTGAGTGAAATGTGCAGAATTGATACAAAGTAAGAAGCATTTACGATCCCTCCGGGATAGAGGAAGGGTTAAATAAAATATTATCTATAAAATCCGTACTTAATAATGGGTTATCTGATAAATTAAAAGCTATTTTCCCCGACCACCTTTGGTGAGTAAAAGCAATAGATAAACCTATTTTTGAGGTTGTCAATATTTCATTAAATCCTAATTATGTGAGCGGTTTTACCGAAGGAAACGGTTGCTTCTATGTAAATATTTCTTCTAAAACTAATCAAGTTATAGCTACTTATATTGTAAAGCTACATCTGAGGGATGTAGCTTTACTTTCTAGCTTACCAAAATTCTTCGGCAGTGCAGGTTCTATAAATACTGCTTCAAATCGAAATTCGGCACGTTTTTGTAT
The DNA here is from genome assembly GCA_022225965.2 of Diatrype stigma. Lineage (NCBI taxonomy): Eukaryota > Fungi > Ascomycota > Sordariomycetes > Xylariales > Diatrypaceae > Diatrype > Diatrype stigma. Next base: position 229,570 of record JAKJXP020000067.1, read on the forward strand.
AAGTAGATAATCCGGCTAGATAAATAAGGTGTTACCGCGTTTCGATGTTTATACATTACAAGGTAATAAACTTAAAATTTATTTAATATTTAGAGAAAATGTGCTATTGGTAAATTCTAAAGCACATTTAACTTCGTTCCCCACTGGGGAGGGGGCCCCTCCCCAGAAGGGGAACAGGTAAAAAAAAAATAAAACTTCTTAAAGAAGGTTTAAATAAATAAATACGGATAATTTAGATTAGGAGTTTAATTTACAGACATAATTCATATGGCGTACTTATATATTACTTGTTATTTTAATGCGAATAATAAGAAAGAGTTCACTAGATAATGCCGTGGAAACCAAACCTAATCTTCATTTAATATTACCCTGCAACAATAATTTATCGCAACTAGCGGTAATTTAATGAATATTAGTTAGTAGGATCCGTAGAGACTAAACGTGACAATCGAAAATTTATTAAGTTAAATGATTAGATAAATTATAGTCCGATCCATTGCGCAAGCAGTGTTGTATAAATTATGAAAAAAAAAAGTTATCGTTTTTTTTACGTTTGACTTACTATGTTGTTGCTCATTTTCACTACGTTTTAAGTATGGGAGCTGTTTTTGCAATGTTTAGTGGATGATATTTCTGAGTACCTAAAATATTAGGTTTAAATTATAACATATTATTATCTAAAGTTCAATTCTGAATTTTGTTCATAGGGGTTAATCTGACATTTTTTCCTCAGCACTTCTTAGGTCTACAAGGAATGCCGCGTCGAATCAGTGATTATCCTGATGCTTTCTCAGGTTGGAATTTAATTAGTAGTTTTGGATCTATTGTTAGTGTTGTAGCTGCTTGATTGTTCTTATTCATAGTTTACGATCAACTTGTAAGCGGTAAGGCTTCAAGTAGATACCCTTGAATGACACCTCAGTTTTATACTGATACTCTTCAGGCACTATTAAATAGAAGTTATCCTAGTTTAGAATGAGCTTTAAATTCACCTCCTAAACCTCACGCCTTTGTAAGTTTACCATTACAATCTTCGATGTTACATAACCTAAAAAAGTCTTTGCCTTTAAAAGAATTATTCTGGGTTTAATTACTATTGCTGTAATTTGAATATTAAAGAATCATCTTTTCCCAGAAATAATTCATTTTAAGATTACGATTTTTGAAGATTATCTATCTGAATTCGAAATACAAAGCTTAATTCCTGCAAGTGTTGCAGGATTAATTGTTAGATTAGGGTTAGAAGGAATAATAGAATATTTATTTGAAGATTTAAAAATAAAACAACCTTTAAACCAATCAGAAGTAAAAAAGTGAATACTATATAAAGATGATGAAGGAGGTCCTTCACAAAAAAAAGGTGGAGTAATAGGGCCAGAAGACTTTACTTATGACACTGATACTGAATCTGAGGCTGGCTATAGTACGGATTCAGATAATAAAGCAATTGGTGATAGTATTGAAACCTTTAGAGGAAAAGTGGAAAATTTTACTAGCAAAGAAGATGTTACTTTGGTTAAACAAGAAATGCAAAATGCTTTAGAGCTTTATAAATCTTCAGGTTCTAATGTGCCAGCTTTTAAAGAACAAGTTTCTAATTTAGAAAAAAAGATAGAAGTATGTGATTCTAAATTATCTGAGTTAGAAATAAAAGAACAAACTGAGGGTAAAGGAAAAGAAAAAGCAACAACTATACCTACAAGAGTAATTAAACCTAATTACCAACCAGCACCTGGAAGTAGTAATGTTGGTTCGTCAAGATTACAAAACGATTATTTAGACTCTGATGAGGATGAGGAAAAGAAAGCGATTCGTCGTGCTATAGAAGAATCAATTAAAACAGAATCTTCTAAAGGAGAAGATTCTAAATCAAGTAAGGGAAAAGGTAAAGATAAATAATCTTTTTAATACGTAAAACCAATAAACCTATACAAATACAATATCTGCTGGTTATGGATTATATGTACTTAATCTAGTCCTTCTTCCCCCCCGCACTCCTGGGGGGGGGGGTGTTTGCTTTCTTGACCCTCGTGAGGGTCAAGAAAGCAAACTAGTTGTTAATAACTGTATTTAACCTTATCCTAGTTTTTCTTATGTAATATTAATTAATGAACTAGTAATATGAACATCAATATTTGAGCCGATTTTTTTTCCTATGGTTTATCCATTGCAAAAAAAAATTCTCATTAGCTCAAAGGTAGAGCAGGATACTTCTAATATCCCGATTTTAGTTCGAATCTAAAATGAGAATTCATACAATGAGTATTTACTTAAAATAAATTATAATTACTCTTCATCTATACTTATTATATTCTTACATTGTTTATGGAGAATATTTTATTAGAATAATAAGAAGAAAAATGTTATTTTTACCTCCAACTCTTATATCAGTTATTGAGGTTCTTTTAGTTATAGTTCCAGCATTGCTTAGTGTAGCTTATGTTACTGTAGCAGAAAGAAAAACTATGGCCAGTATGCAAAGAAGAATCGGGCCAAATCACGTAGGATTCTTAAGAGGTAATATTTTTCTTGCTATACAAATGAGACGTATGAATGTAGCGGTAGAATCGTCGCGTATTAAGTATTCTTAAACTGTTTTCATTCTTTGTCAAAATTCTTATCCGATTCAAACTCTTTACCTAACAATTCTAATTTATCATCAAAAGCTCGTACTAACGAAGTTGCTGTTGATATTATTGGTACCTTATATAAGGATAGAATTGCCCCAGTAATACCTTTTACACACCCTACTCTAATATCTTGTCGTAATTTTTTGGGATAGAGAAGAAAAGAGTAAATTCTTTAATAAACTTTCAGATCTAGTATCTGAAAGAGGGGGTCGTGATTTAGGTGTTATCTACGTATTCCGTTACAAATTTGACCCAAATGTTTATTATATCGGTAAAACTACTAGCTTAAAAGTTCGTTTAATGGATCATCTTTCAAAACAAAAGTTTTATATATACCATATTATTGCTAAAAAGCTAGGCTGAATAAATTTCACTTTAAGTGTAGTATAAATATGTGAAATTTCAGATTTAGCTGCTCGTGATAATTTCTATCTTTTTCATTGCAAACCTTTATTAAATACTGTTTTCCGTTCTTCTTACTCGGCGAGTGTAAGGAAGAAAGTTAGTTTGAAAAATTTCTTGCCACTTCGTAAGGCTAAAAGATTAATAGTAGATAAGGCATCCGATGTTGAATTAGCTAACTTGGCTAAAGCTCAAATGTGGGTTTAGAGGTTCATAAGAGTATAATTAAATAAGGTTAGTATACGTTTCCCTGTTTGAGTTTATAAATTAACGGATGAAGGATCAGTAAACCCTAAATTTACTAGGTATCCTAATAGAAACGCGGCTAGTGAAGCCACAGGAATCTCCCTTAAATCTATAAATCTTTATCTGAATACTCAATTACCTAAGGGAGGATTAGATGATCAATCTTACTTATTTTTCTCTCACGTTGTGGATAATATAGCTTCTTTATCTTTAGCTGTTCAAGAAGCAATATCTTTTGCTAAATCTGAGGGTATAATTTTTTTTACACTAGTATAGCGAGAAAGATCTGAGTTTATACAATAGATTTTCATGGTAATGTGTCAGTTGTTAATAATAAACCTTTTACCTCTATGGGAGAAGTTGGAACCTTTTTAGTCACTTCTGTCTCAGCTATTTTTTTTTTATTATCTGGATAATTACAAACGATATAAGGGTTATTATCTGTTTAGTAAATCTTTGGGTAACGCAGATATTAAAGCACTTATTGAACAGCATAATAAAAATATAAATGTAAACTCATTATCTGAAGGAGAAATAAAAGTTTACGTGTATATTGGTGATAATTTATAACTCTTAAACAATAGGCCTTTCCCTTCAGTTCAAGCTACTATGGATTATTTTCAAGTAATGCGGCGTACTATCCTTAGATATTTAGATTCAGATCTTATATTTAAGTCAAAGGATTTAAAAGTATTTTTATACTCTGAGGCCTTTAGTACAAAAAAAGTTGAAGAGCTTAAAAATAACCTCCTTGTTGCTGACCTTAAGGTAAATGAGGTATGAGTTTACACCAAAGATGAGGAAGGTGGACGAACTTTATTTCAAGATCAACCGTTTAGCTCTAAGCAGCAAGCTGGAAAAGCTTTAGAAATGTCTAGTCATATTGTGAATAAGTATATTGATAGCTTCACACCTTTCAAAGGTTACTATTTATTCAAAACTAAACAGGAAAGTTGTGATTTTTATGGGAATTCAGCTATAGTTCCTCGCGATATTGTAGCTAGTGGTTATCGAAAAGCTATTTGGGTGTACGGGATAATCAAGGTAGATAATACTTTTTCTGTCTTGTTGTATAATAATCTGTCGTTTGACACAATAGGATTAGCAGCAAGAACATTGAAGGTTAGTGATATGACTATAAATAAATTCCTGGATACTTGTACTGATCATAAGGGGTTTTACTTCTTTAGTGAAGAACAAGAAGAAAACGGTCTCCTTCTTAAATTAAAAGAAGCAACTGATGAGAGAAAAGGTTATTGAGTCTATAAAAAAATTCAAGGCCAATACTCTTTATTAGAGAACCAACCTTTTATATCTAAATGACAGGCAGCAAAGGAATTAAAGCTTAGTCATAAAAATATGGAGAAGTACTTAGATACTTATATTCCATATAAAGATTATCATTTCTTTAGTAGGCACGCCAGAAAAATTATAAAAAAAAAATAATTTTTCGTTAGATTCCGCTTCTATTTGTAACCCTCCCCCTATTCCGTGGGGGGGGTGGGGGGGGGGAGGGCAAATGAGTGAGGGAGGCTATAATAGCTTCTTATATCGTGTTGGGAGCAGTCCTGTGCAGATCCTGTATTTTTTCAATAGATAAAAAGTGCATAATCAAGGTTTGAAAAAAAAAAGTAAGGCGACGCCTTATTTTTTTTTTTTTCGGGATCTTCCTTACCTTAATGATTATGTAAACAGATTAATTATAAGTATGGGTAATGCCTGTTTTGGTTGTGATATTGATGTGTTTACTTGTATAGTAAGGGATCTATTAATAGTAGTCCCCCTTACAGCTATGTGGTTGTAAGGTAAACAGAGGATGAATTTCAAGAAATACTTCACTGTAAAGTTAACTTGAAGCGAAGCTTATTTTTAATAAAGTTTCTCCTTTAATAAGATTCTACCTTTTTGAATGAAGAACAAGCAATATTAATATATTATTAGATAATAAGAACGTTCAACGACTAGCTCTTGGGACCTCCCTGTCTCTTTAGGCGTAAGAGCAGGGTCTACCGGAGACCGGGAGGTAAGTGTTACTGTATTGATGCCTATATTACCTTCCTGGAGTATCCTCCATCTAAATTTTCAACAGCCAACAATATACGTACATACTAATCTGTTAACTAATACTTAATTATGTATATTTTAGTTAATTTTTAGTTTAAAATAAGATGAAGACATAGTCTGAACCATCTTGAGAAGGATGGAAATTAAATTAAGGATAATCTATAATACGTATATGTTTATATATCCTTAATTCGTAACATAATTGACTTAGGGCTTCTCCAAGCATTTGATACGCATCACCAAGTACGCCATTATCATACTTCCGATACATTAAATAAAATTTTATACATTTTAGATACGAATATCTCCTCTCTAGATGCAGAAGTTGTAAAAGAGCTTTATAAAGATAGGTTAGCTCCGGTAAAACCGTTATCTTAAAAATTTTTTAGCTACTTTATCAAATATCTTAGATAATAGAGAAAGATTAGACTTTCTTAAGGAATGAGGTGATAAAGGTGGTATATATATCTTTCAATATAAATATGATCCTTTAGTTTTGTACATTGGTAGAACTGTTAAATTTAGCAATAGATTGAGATCCTGCATTAAACACAGAAAAACTGACAAGTTCCATGTTTTTGCTAATATGGTTGGTTGGGTTAATTTCATCGTAGGTGTTGTGGAGATCTGTGGATCCGAAGAGCAAGGGATCAGAGAGAACTACTACTTACAAAAGTATCTACCTTTACTAAACTCTACCTTTTTATCTAAATATTCTGAAACTGCTATATTCCAAACTTTACATAACATACTATTATCTAAAAAGCCGGAAGCTGGTTCCTCTGGGGGGGGGGGGGGGGGGCCGCTGCGCACCCAGAGGGGAACGTTAAATTACTATAGAATTTAAAAAGGAACTTTCAGTGAAGCTAGAGAAAACAAGTTGTATAATTACTAATATCTGAGTCTATAAAAAAGAGGACAGTAAATATATCTTATTTGGTGACAGTCAACCTTTTAAATCTGAATTACAAGCCTCTAAATCTATCGGTGTTACTAAAACAATAACTAGATATCTTGATACTCACGAGAGTTACTAAGAATCATTTTTCTTTAGTTATCTTGTTTACACTCAGTAAGTATAGGTTAAGGAGTCCTAACCTGAGTTGATATGATAATAACTTAATAAAGTTTTTATAGGTTATTTTTTTTTGTATATGTGAGTATTAATCGTACTTGTATCGCAAGTGCCATATGTGTAACGTAAATATATATCTGGATATTCTTTCTTTCTTATATCTGAAAAGATGTGTAATTGTTACACTATGCAAATAAAACTAATTGCTGGAACTTTCTTACATACATACGTGTATGTATACGCAAAGCAGCGAAGCACCCCTTTGCCTTTTGGTCGCTTGCAACCAGGGGATGCAAGCGACTATAAACATATTTATATCTAGTATCAGAAAAATTAAATGATTTTACCTGTATTCTAATTAATTATTATAGAAGCTGGGCTACTTCGAAGCGTATTTCAAGAAAAATCAGCAGGGAACTCTTTATATCTTATTAAGGTTATTAGATACTTAATTTAAATTAAATTTAAGATATAGATAGACCTTCAACGATTATACGTTTTATATATTTTTTTATCTAAATAAGAAGAAAGAAGAAATATAGTGATATAATCTAGCCCTTATAGCAATATAAGGATTAATAATAGGTGCTTAGTCACCGAGTGTTGCGGATGCTTTAAAACTTCTACTAAAAGAATATGTAGCACCAACGCAAGCTAATATAGTATTGTTTTTTTTAGGTCCTGTTATGTGTGGTAGGATCTCACTATTTATTAGGGACAAACTGTCAAATTTCGGGGACACCCTAAAGCTTCTGGTGTCAAGCAGCGTATGAAAATATGTCTGTGGATGAACTAATCACTCATGTATGGCAATAAGTCAGAAGATATTCGAAAGAAAAGTGGGCAATCGCGTAGCTAAGTCAGAAAGATTTTTTTCTGTAAAAGTACAACGAGTATACGATAGTTGATGTGAAATTATGATCATAATTTCACATTTAAGATGTACTCTAATGGGTCTCGAAAGAGATTATAAGGTTAAAGTCCATTCTAACCAAATTAAAATTTATAGATCGTATTCTACGTATGGTTCTTGTTTTCCTCAATCTAAAATTAAATTAAGATCCATATCATTCTCTACTTTAAATCTCCTTTATTAGTAGGCACGCCACTAATTTTGTCACTGGGTTTATTGACGCAGAAGGTTCTTTTGTTATTTCTATACAAAAAGAGCCTAAAAATAAAACAGGTTGAACGATAAAATCAAGATTATCTATCTCCCTTCATGGAAAAGATATAGCTATCTTAAAACAAATTAAAAATTATTTTGAAGGAGTAGGTAATATAACTAAAGAAGGTAAAATGTTGTACAATATCGGGTAGCTTCTTTACCTGATTTAACTAATATAGTAATTCCTCATTTTGATAAATATCCTTTAATAACTAAAAAAAAGGCGGATTTTATTTTATTCAAACAAATTATTGAATTAAAGAATCGTGAGGAACATTTAACAAAAGGGGGTTTAATAAAAGTATTAGCAATTAAAGAATCTATAAACTTAGGTTTATCAGATACAGTGAAATCTGCTTTCTTGGTTATTGTGCCCCCCCGCACTCCTGCGGGGGGGGGGGGGAGTAGAGAGACCTATTACTAGTAATCAAAAGATACTTGATCCCAATTGATTAGCTGGTTTTGCTAGTGGTGAAGGTTGTTTCCTGGTTACATTAATTAAAACAACAAGTAATCAATTAGGTTGTTGAGTTCAATTAGGTTGTTGAGTTCAATTAAGTTTCCAACTTACTCAACATACTCGTGATATAGAGTTAATTAATCATCTAAAAGGGTATTTAGGTTGTGGTCAGACAACTGTATACGATGATCATAATTTTATAAAATATGTTGTTTCTAATATTTCAGACATTACTAGCCCTGGCGGAGAAAAAGTTATTCCTTTTTTCGATAAATATTCAATTGTAGGAGTAAAGTCTCAAGACTATGAAGACTTTAAACAAGTGGTGCTAATGGTGAAGGATAAAAAACATTTAACTTCGTTCCCCACTGGGGAGGGGCCCCCTCCCCAGAGGGGGAACAGGATTAAATTTAATTAAAAACATAAAGGAAGGTATGAACAAGTTAAGAACGAATTAACTAATATTAGTTAATTTTTTTTAATATATACGTAGTGGGGTATTTTATTGCCTATCTTATTTTTTTGTTGCATACTAGGACTACATACTACTATGTACTTTGTATTTCGTACTTTGTACTTTGTTTTAGGTACTTCGTACTTCTACTACATATTCTGGTTGAGTCCTAAGTGGTCTATATAAAAATTTATTTGTATTGATAAATTTAACTACCGTGGTTATAACATTAGTTTTTGCATTATTAGGATACGGAGTTGTACCTTATGTTCATAGGGTGATATAGTAAAACTCCGGGGAACTCCTAAAGCTTATAATACTAAACTAGGTACGAAGGTACTTAAGTGGCTGAAGTAATTATTCAGGTATAGTAATAAGTTATAAGATGATCAGAGGGTTGAGCTCTGAGAAATGGACAATCGCGGATCTAAGTCAGTATTAAATATTTATAATACTGTAAAAGAGCAACGAGCAGACGGCTATAGGTGTTTATAATATTATTGTAAATATTTAAGGTGTGCTCTAGTAGCTTAGAAATAAGTTATCGTTAAATTGTACGCTAAAAATAACTACGATTCACCATTAATTGGAAAGGTTGTTCGCAACTCTAATTCTTTAAAAGTTAATTCTCTTTCCCCTGCGGGGAACCGTAATTGTTCAACCTTAAAAAAAAAATAAAATCGACGAACGCTTCGCACAAGTAGATCCTTGATTTATAACAGGGTTTACCGACGCGGAAAAAAAAGAAGGTGGCCTTTTTTTTTCGGGTTGTTTTATGTGTAATATGTTAAAACCTAAATATAAAGCAGGTTGAGGGATTCAACCGAAAAAAAATAAGGTAAGCCTTATTTTTTTTTTTCAAGCTTGCGCCCCAAATGAAACTTCAGGTTAAAGATTTTCCTGTTTTATTAGGAATTCAACATAGTTTAGGTAATATTGGGACTGTAGATAATAGCCAATCTGCATGTACTTTTAGAGTCAGAAAATTGAAAGAGATAATAGAATTAATTAAAATTTTTGATAAGTATCCTTTAATTTCTAGAAAAAAAAGGAGATTATCTATTATTTAAACAAATTGTTTCTATTATCCAATTAAAAGAACATTTGACTACTAAAGGTTTGCAAAGAATTATTAATATAAAAGCAACTTTAAATTTCGGTTTATCAAAAGAATTACAATTAATGTTTCCTGAAACTATTCCAGTTGCCTTTAAGAGAACCTTGCGTAATTCCACATTCACAGTGAATATCCGGATTTACTTCAGGTGAAGGTAATTTCTCTGTTTCTTTAGATAATGATATTTCTAAGTCTCTTCTATTTAAAATAACTCGGCGGCTTCGCAGAGAGAGATGAGGTGTTATTAATTGCAATTAAAGATTATTTAAATTGTGGGTATTGTTATTTAATAAAAAAAGAAAACACGAAGGATTTTAAAGTTACTAAGTTTTCTGATGTTACTTAAATTATAATACCTTTTTTATTAATAATCCAATGTTAGGTGTAAAATCTTTGGATTTTAAAGATTGATGCTTAGTTTCGGAAATAGTAAAAAAAAAGAGAACATAAACTAGAAGAAAATATTCTAAAAATAAAAGAAATTCAAAAGGGTATGAATAGGGGAGAAGTTTTTAAATTTTTAATTGTTACTTTTTATTTTTTGTATGGACCTGGTTTAGCCATTAGTGATTTTAATTTAGGTATATTATATATGTTAGCTGTATCATCTTTAGCCACTTATGGAATTTTATTAGCCGGATTTCACCATTTAAGAAATAGTCCGTCTTTTGTGTGAACAAAAGAATTTTTTCCAATTGAATTTCAAGAACACCTTTTAAAAGGTCAACTTGAAGCGAAACATATTTTATTCAAATGTAAATATTGTATTCCTTTATTTATAAAATATGGACGTTCAACGACTAATAGAGTTCATAATAGAACAAATGTTCTATCAAGAGTAATTGGGATCTTACATTATTTTATTGTAAGATTACAGTTTTTAATTACAATAATTGTATGAGATAATATGGCCTGACTTAATTTTATAATAATTTTTATTTTTTTTATGTGTGCGCCAGCCACACCCGTGTTGTTTGAATGTACTTATTTAAGGAATAACAAAGGAAACCCTATAAATTTGATAAATTAAATGTATTTAATAATTTTAGTATTAAATCCAAGCGTTTTTACTCTAAAACAACTCAGGGGGGGGGGGGGGGGGGGTAAAAAAAAATTAAGGCAAGCCTTAAATTACCCCCCCGCAACTACGCTTCGCTAGTGATTCTAAATTTAATTTACAAGATATCCAAGATATTAACGTAGAATTAAATGAAGATTTGCGAATCTCGCATTCGCTATATATAAAAGATTTATTTAAAGATAGAGCAGTACAGTAATTCCTTTTGTGGGCACGCCACTAATTTAACTTTAGCAACTTGTAATTTAGGGGACGTAGAAGAAAGATCAGTATTTTTAAAAGAATGAGGTTCTAGAGGTGGAATATATATTATAGAATATAAATATAATCCTCTTATTTATTATATAGGTAGAACTACTCTTATAAAAAGAATAATGAGTAATCATATTAAAGCTGAAGCTAATAGTAAATTTCAGGTTTTTTTAATTTAATTGGTTTAGAACATTTTAAATTCACCATTGTAGAAATTTGTTCTCCGGATATTGCTGAACAAGGTAGAAGGGAAAATTATTACCTTCAAAAATTTTTACCTATATTAAATACAACTTTTTGTCTTCTTACGCTGAATCTGCTATTTATACAAGTTTAACAAATAAATTAATTAGGCCTCCTAATCCCTCCCGGGATGTGAAATCTATTAATTATAATCCGGAGGATACGGACACACAAAGAAGTAATAAACCTGTTACGATATTTGTACATTCTTTTAATGAAGATAGAGGTATAAACCCTATATATGATGAATATAATAGTATGGCTGAAGCAAGTAAAATAGGAAAAATTGCTTATAATACTCTTTTATTGTTTAGAGACACTAATGTACCTTTAGAGGGAAATTATACTATGCTAAAACTATAGTAGATTTTTATTCTAGGTTGGATCAAATCAAAAATAATTTGATGCGCTACGCGCGATGTGAAAATTTATAGCAATGTAGCTATAAAAGTATGAGCTTATGACGCTAAACCTTTAACTTTATTAAAAGGTAGTCCGTTTCAATCTAAAACTCAAGCAGCTAATCATATAGGTATTAGTCGTGATGTTATTAATTATTTTATAGATACCAAAAACCAGAAGGAGTTAAAGGAACTTATTTATTTAGTAGGCCGCTTGAAGATATAGAAATGAGAGGTCTAAAAGAACTTTCAGAATCTATTACTTTAGGTGATAAAGTGAAAGTTTGAGTATATGATGCTAAAATATTAGACTTAATAAATAATGAACCTTTTTCTAGTATATCTGCTGCAGCTGGTTATTTTAGTGTAGATTATAGAACAATTAGCCGTAATTTAGATACGAAAAATCTTACAAAACAAAATGATATGCTTGTCTCGCTGCGCGTGTTTTCTCCTTTCTCTCCCTTTATAGTAAAGTGGGAGAGAAAGAGAGAAAACTATCTATTAAAAAAATAAATTAACTTAGATTTAAAAACAGAGTTAAAACTCACTCGAAATTTTCATAATGTCCGTACAGAAATATAGATTAGATGAAAAAGCAAAATTATATTTATTACCTAATCAACCTTTTAGAGCCGGCTCCTAAAAAGGAAGCTGCACGTGAATTACATGTACATCAAAAAAAAATTAATTAATATTTGGATACAGGTAAAGAATATAAAGGACTCTTTATATGGTTCACCTGTTTAAAATATGATAATTTATTCATGAAATTATAAAAAAAATTATATAAGTCATTAGTTCCATATTATTCTTTTTTACTTTAACGTATTTAAGCCGTCTTAATAAAATAACTTGAGATTGAGACATAGTCTGAACCAACTAGTAGTAGTTGGAAGTAGAGCTTAAATAGCTTTACGTTAACAACATTGGAAGTGCTAATAGTAAGTATGCTTTTTTAGGATCTCTTAGAAGTACTGCTCAATTAATTAGTTATGAATTAATACTAAGTTCTGCTTTATTATTAGTTATTATGTTAACAGGTAGTTTAAATTTAACTGTTAATGTTGAATCACAAAGAGCTGTATGATTTATATTACCATTATTACCAGTGTTTATAATATTTTTTATAGGATCTATCGCAGAAACCAACCGTCCTCCCTTTGATTTAGCTGAGGCTACTAAAATGATTTGGTCTCGTTAAAGATCACAAATTGCTGGAAACTTCTTTGATAATAGGACTATCAGCAGGGAAGTTAACATATTATGTTAAAACCTTCAGAGACTAGACGTGATCATTTAATATAAGTATTTGTATTAGATAAGGTATAGTCCAAATTTGGGCCCCGCGGCCGAAAATACATAAAAAAAATGAAATCATATATAAAAATGAAATCATATCTAAATATAAACTACCCCCGTTACTACCTTAGGTGTGAACTATTTAGTTCATACAGGTTATCTTTATACTATATCTAGATTAAAAGTTAGTACGGTATCTAGCTATAGACATTATTCTACTTGAAAATCAGATTGACTATCATCTGATCTACCTCCTGTTCCTATTTTTACCCGCGTCTATCCGAAGGGAAAAAAAGAAAAAAAATAAAATCTAAATTTGCTTAAATGTATTGTTTAGATTGTTTAAGATTTCATTTTTTTGTTGCTTTTTTTTTTTCGTGTTTTCTCCCTTTCTCTCCATGTGCGATAGAGAGAGAAAGAGAGAAAACTATTAATAATCTAAATAATGAAGATTGTGTTAAATCTTCTAGAGTATTATTAAAAAACAAAGGAGGTATTTGTTATTTTGTTAATACAGTTAATGGTAACCAATATATCGGAGGTGCAAAAGATTTTTATTTAAGACTTAAAGAACATCCCTTCTGATCCCTCCTCCGGAGGGATTAGGAAAATAAGAAGTCTAATGTTGCTTTACAGATAGCATTTGCTAAGTATGGCTTAGATCAATTTAAATTTTGGTCAGTTTAAGTTTTGCACTAATACTTTGTAGAGATGATGGTCACCCTTGCGAGGGTAATTTGTTCATCCCTGCTCCCTCGGGATCAGGGTTTCATTAGATCAGGGTTTCTTTAACCTGTAAATGGATATACTTTTTTAGGAGTATAGTTTTGGAAAAATAGGGAGCTCACACTCCAAGTCTCGGTTCGAGTCCGAGAACGTATATCTATAAGGACTTGACTCTGCGATATTTAAATCCATTGAATATTATTATAGTGATGTAGGTATGCACCATTCCTCTGCGGAGGCAAACAATTTTTATTTGAATAATATGAAAGATAATAGATATATAGCTAGTACAAGTGCTAACTCTCCTATTTGAGTATAAGAATTATCGTTACGCACTAAGAATACACCGGTTTAAGCAACATTTGGGTTAAATATAGAGCTATGTCAGTGCTTCGCCGAGCTTGCGCCGAGCTTGCGCCCCAAAAGGAGGTGTGAATCGTAGGAGAATGACTTATATGACAACTTAATTTTTAAGTTTAGTAATAATGTATAGTTAGCTAAACATCTAGATATTTCAAAGGTTACGGTAGGTAAGGATTTAAACGCTGGTCTCGTGTATAATAAGGTTTATCGGTTTGAACCGATACAAGATTAGGTATGGTTTTTCACCGAGGTAAAGGTTTTCATTTTTTTTTATTTTTTTTTGTTTGGAATCGATATTAGTTGGACTTGAACATTCATTTAGTTATAGGCGTAGACGTAACTTACCTTTAGGAATTAGAGATTACTCTTTAATTTATGGTAGTAGATATTATTCTACTACTCTATCCGGAGGATAGTAAAAAAAAAATAAGGTTTGCCTTATTTTTTTTTTCGCGCCCCTCTTCACAACATTCTGACCCTGCCCCCCTAAGCCGATTTTAATTATAGAATTTGATGACAAAGGTTGTATAAAATCACATGAAGGTATATTGAAAGGTAAAGGTGGTATTTATTCTTTGGTAAACACTGTTAATGGTAAGCAATATATTGGTAGTGCTAAAGACTTTTTTATAAGAATTAATGAACATTTGAAGTATAAGTGTAATTCAAATGCTGCCTTACAGAAAGCCTTCGTTAAGTGTGGTTTTGATAAGTTTAAATTATGTATTTTTGAGTATTTCACATATGAAAGTAAAATAGTAAGTCATAAATCATTAACTGAACTATAAACTAGTTATATATCGAAATTTGATTTTTATACTCTACATAATTTAGTCCTATCGCCCATAATAATTTGGGTTATAAAGACACCGATGAATCTAAATTAAAGATCAGTAAACCAGGAAATTTAAATCCTATGTATGGAAAAGCACATAGTGAGGATACCAAGGCTGAGATGAGTGATAGGAAAAATAAGTATTCATTAGGAGTAGGAATATTTGATTTAGAGGGTAATTTAATCTCAAAACATAAAATTAATGTAGAATTAGCCAAACATTTAAATATTCCTAAGGTTACAGTAGGTAAATATTTAAATTCTAAGCTTATATACAATAATTCTTATTATTTTAAACCTATAACGGAATAAATGAATATTAGTCACGATAAGTAATCCAACCATAAAGGAATCAGAATTAGTTAGTGGATTTATGACAGAACACGCTGCAGTTGTTTTTGTATTTTTTTTTTTGGCTGAATACTCCTCAATTTTACTAATGTGTATATTAACTAGCTCATTATTTTTAGGAGGTTATTTATTTTTGTTTGATTTACATAACTTGTTTTATGTTATTGATTTTATTAGCTATGACTTATTATTTGACCTTTGATATATTAATGAAGGTAGATTTTTTCTATTAGAACTTTTATCTAACCCTAATCTTGTTTTAGTAGGGTTCTTAGAAGGATTATTTCTAGGAATAAAATCTAGTATATTGGTCTTTATATTTATCTGGGTGAGAGCCTCTTTCCCACGTATAAGATTTGACCAATTAATGTCTTTCTGTTGAACAGTGCTATTACCAATAATATTTGCTTTTGTTATTTTAATACCTTGTATATTGTATAGTTTTGATATACTACCGGCTAATTCTAATATTTCCTTATTTACTGCTCTTCCTTTAGTCTTAAAAGTCAACAAGGATTCAGTTAACAAGAACGCACCTTTTTTTAATAAAGTATTAAGAGAAGGTGACGAACAGTTAGTTTCTATACCAGTATATAAAAAATATACTGATCTAAATCAAGATTATATTTCGCAAATGATAAATAATGAGTTAATGGAGTTGTCTGGTGTATATGCATTTGTATGTAATAAGACGGGTAAAATGTATATGGGTTTTTCAAAATACTTAGCACTCAGTTTTACAGGTGAATTAAGGAATTGATGTCTTAATAAACCTTTAAATCCTTGACTTATTGATCTTAAGTCTGGTAAACCTGTTACAGATACGAGTAAAACGTTAATATCTATATTATTTAATAGAGGTATTTATTTTAAATTAGGTAGTGTTATGCATTATTTCCTGTTAATGTTATACCTTGTATTTTATATAGTTTTGATGTGATTCCCTATTAATATAAATTTATTTTAAATTTTATTTTTATTAATATATAGTATTAAATTAATATGTAATCTGTTTTACATAATAATCATGTAATTGTTTACTTATGATGTAATTATAGTTTAATTATAAGGGAAGTTTTATTTTATTAAAGATAGTAAATGTTATTATCATCTTTATTATTTATACCTATTTTAGGGATATTTTTAATCTCTAGTAATATGTCTTATGAGGATACGGAACTAAAAATAAGATCTTATAAAATAACAGCTCTTATAACATCTATTCTAAATTTAGTTATATCTTTAGTAATATTTATATTATTTGATTTTAGCAGTAATCAATTTCAGTTTGTTGGAGGTGTCCCTGCTCTTCCTTACGGGATTTATCTAGGGGTAGATGCAATTTCAATCTATTTTGTATTACTTACTACTTTTATTTTCCCTATTGTTATATTATCTAATTGAAATTCGATAATTATAAATATTAAATCTTACTTGGTTATTATTTTACTGCTTGAAAGTTTATTGTTAGGAGCCTTTTTAGTTCTAGATGCTTTGTTGTTTTATATTTTTTTCGAGGCTATTCTTCCACCTTTATTCTTATTACTAGGATTATTTGGTTCTAGTGGTAAAGTTAGGGCTAGTTTTTATCTATTTTTATATACATTGACTGAACAGTGTAAAAGAGCCGAACACCGGGGAAATCCTAAAGTTCTAGCAACCAAAGTAGTAAAGGAAAATTTATTACCGGCTTGATTAATGACTCAAGGTATGGTAAAATCGCTAGAGATGAGAAGGATACTTTCTTTGAAATGGATAACCGCGGTTCTAAGTCATCCGTGAAGGTTTATTAATCCTTCGGATAAGGATGTAAAAGAGCAACGAGTAGGTGGTTCTTCAGGGTTCAGAAATTTGAATCTTGTGAGGTGTACTCTAGTCGCTGGGAAACCAGTTTTTGGGAGAACGATTCATTTCTATTCACATAAAAAAATGTTTATTCACACAATATCCAATAAACAAGACAACAATAATTTTCCACACCCTTGATTTGTTACAGGTTTAACAGACGCAGAAGGTACTTTTGTATTAAGTTTTAGAAAAAGTGAGGATTATAGAATGGGGTACCAAGTTACAGCTATATATAAAATAGCTTTGCATAAAAAAGACTATGATTTATTAAATAGTATAAAAAATTACTTTGGAGTAGGAAAAATAACGAGACACGGAGAAAATAGTATACAGTATTTAGTCAGGTCTCTAGCAGATTTACAAATAATAATATCCCATTTTGATAAGTATCCGCTATTAGGTGAAAAATGAGGGGATTATATGTTATTTAAAGATGGTGTAAAATTAATTAAAACTAAAGCTCATCTTAATAAAGAAGGGTTTAATCAAATTCTTTCTATAAGAGCCGCGTTAAATCTAGGCCTTAGTGACGAACTAGGGTTATGTTTCCCTCATGTTGAAGCTGTAAAGAAACCCTTAGTTCAAAATACAGATAGTATGAATCCCTATTGAATAGCAGGATTAGCTAGTGGGGATGGGTGTTTTTATGTATCATTGCGTAATTCTCTTACAACCAAAACTGGTAAGTCTGTAGTATTAAAATTTCATATTGTTCAACATAGTAGAGATTTAGAACTTATAAAATCATTAATATCTCATCTAGGTTGTGGTAGAGTAGAATTAGCTTTAAAACAATCTGCTGTATATTTCGTTGTCACAAATCTTCAAGACATATTAGGTAAAATAATACCTTTATTTGATAAGTGCAATATTCAAGGTATAAAACATTTGGACTACGATGATTTTAGAAAAGTAGCTATGCTTTTACAAGATAAACAACATTTATCAGAGGCAGGCTTATCAAAAATAAAATCTATTAAATTCAATATGAATTTAAATCGGGAAAATTTAAAGTAAATTATTATGTGAATTGTCGGTTAGCCGATGTGAATCTAAGTAACCCAAAATTAAAGAAAATTTCGTGTTTGGTTCATTGTTTTTATTACTGGCTATTTTAACCATGTCTTCTATAATGGGTGCTACGGATTTCGAGGTATTGTGGAAGTCAAATTTTGATTATTATACACAAATTATTTTATTTTGTGGTGTTTTCCTATCCATTTCCATTAAAACGCCTCTTTACTTTGTTCATACTTGATTATTAAAAGCTCACACCGAGGCACCGTTAGGTGGTAGCATTATTTTGGCTGCAATAGTTCTTAAGCTAGGTTTATATGGAGTTCTAAGATTAATTCTACCTGTTCTTCCTGAAGCTTGTATGGTTTTAACTCCAGCTGTATTTGTGATCGGAGTAGTAACTATAATGTACGCTAGTTTTAGTACCATAAGAACTACAGATATTAAGGAGTTAATTGCCTACTCGTCTGTTTCTCATGCAGCTGTATACTTAATGGGTGCATTTAGTAACACTATCCAAGGTATAGAAGGAAGCATAGTCTTAGGGTTAGCTCATGGATTGGTTTCGAGTGGAATGTTTATAGTTGCAGGGGGAATCTTATATGATAGAAGTGGGACTAGATCGATACTTTATTACAGAGGTATGGCTCAAATGATGCCTTTACTTTCTGTTTTATTCTTTATTCTTTGTTTAGGTAACTGTGGTGCACCTCTTACATTAAATTTTGTAGGTGAGTTCTCAAGTTTGTATGGAACTTTCGAGAAATTACCTATACTGGGTGTGCTAGCCTCTTTTTCAATAGTCTTCTCTGCGGCGTATTCTATATACCTGTTCAATAGAATCGCTTTTGGTGGTTCATTCTCGTTGTATTTTGAAAATAGCTTTGTGGATTTAAGTAAAAGAGAATTCTATATGCTATTTACTTTAGTGTTCTTCACGGTCTTATTTGGTGTTTACCCTAGCTTTATATTAGATGGTTTACATTATAATGTATCAAGTTTAATTTATAGCTATGAGTTCTAGGATAATGGTTCGACTGCTTTGTTTAGCTGTTGTTTATTTTATCCAACTTCTAGTTCGAAAACAGTGCTTCGTCTGAAGCACAACAAGGGGGAAGTGTAATTATAATTCTACTTATGCCCCGAATCATTAACTAATCACATTACTGATTCATCACGACCAGAAAGCAATCACTTTGATTACTTGGAGGAATGATCACAACCAGATCTAAAGGTACTGGTAGAGGAACCTGAATTTAGTCTAGAGTCAATGAGAAAATGTAGTATTTATCCTCTTTCTCCTGAGTTTATTGAATGGTTTGTAGGGGTAAAAAAAAAATAAGGCAAGCCTTATTTTTTTTTTTTCCTCGCGCCGTGGGTGTGGAAGGTTTATTTGCTGTATATTTTACTAAAATAGGGAATCCTAAACTCTCTTTCCGGGTTACGTTGCATATGGACGACCTTGATGCCTTAAAGTTTATACAAAAACAATTGGGTGCAGGGGTTATCGCATTGGAAAGAAACGCCTTTGTTATTATATGGTTAAAGGTGAGGATATCTTCTATATCCTCACCCCTATTTTGGATACATTCCCTTTGAATTCTACTAAACACATGGATTATCTTATGTTTAAAAAAGCGCAATTTATAAGAAAAGACCGATCATACAGAACACCTGAAGGTTTAAATTATCTGAAAAATCGGTTATCTCAGCTGAGTGGTGAGATAACCGATTTTTCATATCCAGAAAATCATACTTTTCGGATAACTCCTAACTGACGGCTAGGGATTTATTATTAAAGCGGTTATCTGAGGTTTATTATGATGACCTTATTTTTTTTTCTTGGAAAATTTTTCGTTTTATTATAAACGCTAATACTTATTTTCATAGTATTAAATGATATCTTTGTTAAAGATATGCCTCAATTGACACCCTTTTATTTTGTAAATGAAGTAACTTTTGGTTTGGTATTAATTATGATAACAATTTACAAGCTATCTAAGTATATATTACCTAGGTTGTTTAGTTTGTTTTCAACTCGTTCTTTTATATCAAATATTTAATTAATGTTATACCCTGGGGGGTCAGGCTGCTTCTAACGAAGTTATGCCCAGCACACCCCA